>JAUMJL010002131.1:0-62213 GCA_033558185.1 Dromococcyx pavoninus | reverse complement strand
GAGCGAAGACCAATCGCCGCGCAGGAGGCGGGCGGGGCAGGGGCAGGGCTGACGGGGCGCGGGGGGTGTGTGCGAATGGCAGCGTCACGGTCCAATGGCGGCGCGGGACGGGCCTTCGGGGGCGGGGCGTGCGACGGGGGGCGGACAATGGGGGCTCGGGGAGGTGGCGGCACGAACATGGCAGCGGCGGAGGTCGCTACGCGGCTCCCCAGCTCGGCCTGGTTGCTGGCCGCTGCAGCCGCGCTGGCCGCCGGTGAGTGAGTGAGGGGATTGCGGGCCGGGCGGTGCCGCGCCCAGTGCCCCCGGGGCTGCGATCGGAGCCGGGGCGGGTTTGATGTGGCGCGGGTGGTGGGGGAGGAGCCGCGCCGAGTGGAGCCGGCTCGACCCGAGCGATGCCGAACGAAGCCACCCGACTCGAGCGGAGCCGAGTGGAGCCGACGCAACCCGAGCAGAGCCGAACGGGGCCGAGCGGAGCTAAGTAGTCTCGACCCGAGCGCAGCGGACCGGACCGGAGTGGTTCCGAACGGAGTCGAGCGGAGCCAAGCCAAGCATTGCTGGGTGGAGGCTGAGGGCGACCCTGTCCCGTCCCTCGGGGGTGCCCGGGGTGCGCGCCGCGCACCGGACGGTCCCTGTGGATGCTGCTGCCCATCGCCGCCCGCCTGGGACCGGGACCGAGGGACGACTCGGCGGGCGGGATGAAGGCTTCGTTTATGCCCATCCCTGCCCGCCCAGCTCAAACCTGGGCCGTCTGCCCGGAGCTGGTGGGGATCGGGCCGCGGGAGTGTCTCCCACGTGACGGTGATTCCCCCGTGTCTCTGCAGTTGCGTTTCCCGAGTGGCCACACGTGTCTCCGCGGTTGTGTTTCCTGCATGGCTACATTTCCTGCATGGTTACATTTCTCTCGTGGCCACGAGCACGTTTTCTGTGTGACCATGCTTCCTCCGTGGCTGTGGGAGTGATTCCGGAGTGGCTGCGCATCCCGCGTGGCTGTGTATCCCGTGTGGCTGCGGGAGTGTTTCCTGCGTGGCCGTGGGTGCGTATCTCATGTGGCAACGCTTCTCATGTGGACAGAGGTGCATATCTTGCGTGGCAGCGCTTCCCGTGTCACCACAGTTGCTTATCCCATGTGGCTGCGTATCCTGCCTTGCCAAGGGTATGTATCCCACATGGCTGCATATCCCGCATCACCATGGGTGCATATCCCCTGTTGCCGTGTATCCCAAGTGCCCATGCTTCCCATGTGAGCTTGTTTCCCACGTGACCATGGGAGCATTTGCCATGTGGTCACACTTCCCACCGTGGCCCTGGACATGTTTCCACATGGCCACACTTTTGCATGGCCACATGTCCGTTTCCTGCATGGTTGCGCTTCCTGCGTGGCCACACTTTCTGTATCGCCATAGGTGCATTTCCCATGTAGCAACATTTCCCACATGGCCAGTACGACTTTTCCCGTGTGGCCATTCTTCCCACATAGCCATGGATGCGTTTCCCACGTAGCTTCGTTTCCCGCAGGGCCATGGGTGTGTGCTTGCTCCAATCCCCATGCACTGGCAGCGGGACTGACCCACACAGGACATCTGGGATGCGTAGGGTGGTGTGGCAGAAGGAGGGAGGGAATGGAGTTTGTGCCTCCCTGGGGCAAATCCCTGCCACGCAGCTTGAGTGTCCTGGCATGGCACTGTGGCTAGGGGCCAGTGATGGTGCGGGTGGCATGGACAGAATGCGTGGTGGCCCCATGGAAGCACTTGGCAGTGATCCCTTGGTGGATGATAGAGTCAGGGAATGTGGATCAGCTCTGTTGAGGAAAAGCTGAGCATGGCATGGGGGTGACTGGCAGCTGGGGACGCTAGGGTTGTGGTGAATGACTGAGAACTGACACCTTTGATTTGGTCAGTGGTGAAGTATTTGGGTGGAGAATTACATCAGCCAAAATGAAGTGCCTATGACATGGGGCGCGATTTCAAGGCTACGGAGTTTAAGTTCAAGGCTAAGGAACGGTAGAAATTGCCAGGATTACGCTTAACTTTGCTGTGGCTCAGCTTGTTATGGGGCAGAGAGTTCCATGTTCAACACACCATTCTGAAATGCAAAGATTGTACACATTTTCCCAGGTAGCTCAGTGTATGTAGGTGGACAGTGATGGTGTTTTTGGTTAGCAGTACTTGTTCAGTGGATAAAACTTTGCATAGTAAGTTAATAGGAGCTTTTAAAGAACCCTGATGCCTCCTCAGGTCAGGTGTCTGGAAAATTGTGTAAAACTATAAATCCATCTGGAAAGACATTTAAGAAGGAACTGTGCCAAGTGCTAAGAACATTAAAACTTCTTATTTCCAAAGAGCATTGTTTTTTGGATTTGTTTAAGGTCACTGCATTTTGCAGTAAGGATAGGGAGAGTTTGTTAAGGCTTGTTGTGTATCTGCAGAGAATTAAGGAGATAGATATGATATACATACACATTATAATGCTATATATACACCATATATATATTGCATAGCTTACAGTCAAACTGAGTTCTTTGAAAATAAATATGGAGACAGGAGAAGAAAGCATGCTTATTTCCCTTGACCACAACAAAAGCTATGGCTACAACAATGCTACGGGTAGCTTGGTGTAGTAAATTATTCTACCAAATCTGAGGTTTGTGACCGAAACAGTTGCTTAAAGCCAAGCAAAGCTTACATGATGCTCTTTTGGAAGAGACATGCCCTGGGTTGGAGACTAAAAATTGAGATTGCAATTTAAAGGAATAAATGGGTGTCGAGATCGCTGTCTTACCTGTGTTGGACTGTGTTTCTGTTCCCATCCCTCCAACTGTTGATTTTTTTCTAACCCTGAATCAGAAGTTACTCCTGTGTTGTCATCTTCTCTCTGTGCTTATACTGCACGTCCTTAATCCCCCTGCCTGCTTTGAAAAGACACTTTTATTTTTTTTGTCCATGTGTGAAGTTGGTACAAGGTTTACATCTTTGCATGGGGATAAGTTACCAGCGTGCAGGTTCTTCACCTCCTTTGCATATGTGGAATAACTTGTTGATCCAACTCGTGGATGCTCTATCCCTGGAGATGGTAAAAGCCAAGTTGTCTGGGGCTCTGAGCAACCTGATACAGTGGATGGTGTCCCTGCCCATGTCAGGGGCGTTGGAACTGGGTGATCGTTAAGGTCTCTTCCAACCCAAACCATTCTGTGATTGGTAGGGAAAAGGTTTCCTTCTCTAGAGTTTCAGGTTATAAGGAGTCCTGTGTAATAAATACTCTGCCTTTTGACTTGCCTGTGTCCCAGTTCCTACTGTTTTTCAAAGATTCTCTTTCCATTCCTGGAATTTCATCTAGTGAGATTATTTTAATCTGGTAAGAGATTCAGCAGTCAAAAACTGTGAAGCAAAAGGACAAGGGCAGAAGCGCTGTTTTCAGAGGGCTGTTGCCACTCAGTTGCTCAGATGTGCTGTGTGGCTGGGTAATGTGTTGCATAGCTTGACTGCTGTGGCTTGTGGCTCCTCTTCTGTGTCTTCATATGCTTGGTGGCAGACCTGTTTCCTGTGGCAAATAACCTGCAGCAAAACAGATTACTTGAGGGGCCGGTTTAACATAGTAGTCTGCTTTGCCAAGTCAAGCAGGTAACTATTGCTTCATGGCTAAGTACAGATAATGGGGTTTAAGCTTATTTTCTTGTTTGCAATTGCATGTGTACATTAGAAGTTCATCTTGCTTGTTTATGCTCAGTCAACTGAAAACCTGATTGCTTGATTTACTTGTAAGAATGAAGGATCATGATCAAATGTACCACTTGTGATCCTGTGGACACTGGTGGCGTAAGTAGTTAATCTAGGTATAATCTCTTGTATGGGTGGCTGAGCCTTGAACAACTAATCAAGGATATCAAGAAAATGGATTATTTTGCAATCCTGAATTTGTGAGCAGTGTTAAGTATCACTTAAAGGGATATCCTATCTGTGTTGAACATGAGGGTGGTGCCTGGTTGCTTCTGAAAGTCTTAAAGAATGTCTGGACATTACCAGAAAGAATATTACTGGTACTTCTGCTTATGTTTTTGATGCCAACAAAGCCTGATCTTTTTTTCTTCCCTTCTACTATTACCTGTTTTATACACACTTGTGCACGTGTACACGTACACACAGGTCAGTAACAAGCAGAGGAGTACTGGGATGCTAAATAGCTCAAGTGCCTGTTACTGCTTTGAGCTAATCTGCACACTTCAGTTGCTGCTTGACATGTTTCATGAAAATAACAGCGTAAGTCAGGGTTGCAATGCTCACTTCATGTTTGTGCCAGGTTTACTCAGAATTGCTATGTTCACCCGGTCAGAAGCTGTTAGTTCTTTTAAGCTGAGCCCACTGATGCTGCAGGTAGGAAGACTTGTTGCCTGCAGCACCATGCAGGTTCTGCAAAGGGAAAAGGTGATGAGGTAGAGAAGCTCTTCTTCTTGATCATTGTGTTGAAGGTGGGACTGCAACCACCCACCTTCTTGCAGCCGCAAGAAGTTCTTGAATATGTTGAAAAGACTGAAACTTAATATTTAGGTGATAAAGTGTGGTTTAGTACCAACTTGTAAAATGGCTAGGTTCTTTGTGACCCCAGCCACCCAACAGTCCTCTGCCTCTGTGTAAATAACAATGCTTATGGCTCTTTTGCTTGTTATCTAAATTACAGTTGATTTCGTTAAGCAGCAACTCCACTCTGTCTGTGGACTTCTCTTATCCTGACTGATCATAGTAGGTGGTGAATATCCTGTGTACAGGGCACCTTCAGTCTAGATGGAAGACCAGAAAAATTAAACCTGATTTTACAAGGCAGATGTCTTGTACTGTTTGACCTAAAGGATTTTAATCTGAATAGTTTCCAAAGAATTATTATTTTGCTGGAGAGCTGCTGTATAGGTCAATATGAAGTCATCTATGTAGAGTTTATTATCTTAGCACCCATAGTGGGAGTTCTTGGAGCGTGATATGGTGTGGTGTGGTTTGGTTACATATGGCATGCACAGCTCTTTCTGCCATCTACATGTAATTTACTGATAAATAAACAAAGTAAACAGTCTTAGATGCAACCCCCCCCCCCAAATTAAACTATTGAATGCTAACTCAGGATATCCTAGGAATACATCAGAAAGCTGGAACCTCTGGATACGAAAACACTCACATCCTCATGGTTTGTGTCTGTCTTTTTTTGTGTGGTTTGTTTATCTTCATTACTTTGCTGATCTGGGTTAGTGTGAGCCTGCATGTCATGATTAGCACAATGGAGTGTCAGAAAAGGAAGCTGTGGCAGGAGAGGACAAGAAGTTCTTATCTGGCTTTGCCACTGGTGAAGAAGCTTAGAGAACTCTGATTTCAGTGATTTAGTCTTATCTCAAAACAGCAGTTACTTAGAAGAGCAAGTGTTTACTCAGATTTAGCAGTAAGCTGTACCCATAGCACAAATCCTGTGGGTGTGCATCTTGAGACAGCGATGACGTCAGTATTGTTTGCTGTCTGAGCTGGGTGAAAGATGATCTTTCAGCCAGGTGATTTCCCCTAGTTCACTGATTATTGATTTTTCCCTCAATCTCTTTTAAGTGGCAGCATCATTCTGTTACTTGCCCGGAATAAGCCATCAAGTAACTGTATTGGTGCTCTTTTTGGCTGAGATAG
Organism: Dromococcyx pavoninus; assembly: GCA_033558185.1. Lineage (NCBI taxonomy): Eukaryota > Metazoa > Chordata > Aves > Cuculiformes > Neomorphidae > Dromococcyx > Dromococcyx pavoninus. Next base: position 56,562 of record JAUMJL010002131.1, on the reverse strand, counting down.
ACTTAGTTTTCTTCATAGTAGCTTGTGTTGCTGCGTTTTGTATTTGTGATGAAAACAGCCTTGGTGACACAGCAGTGTTTTACGTTACTTACTTTTTTTACGTTGGCTTACACAGAGTCTGCCCTACCAGTGAGGAGGCTGGGGGTGCATGAGGAGTTGGGATGGGACATGCTGGCATGACCAACTCCAACTGAAACAAGGGATATCTCAGACCAGAAGACATTGTGCTCAGCAGTAAAAGCTGTGGGAGGGAAGGAGGAAGAGGGGCTGTTTGGAGTAATGGCTCTTGTCTTCCCAAGTCACTGTTACACCTGATGGAGCCCTGTTTTCCTGGAGATGGTTGAACACCTGCATGCAGGTGGAAAGAGTGAATGAAAGCTTCTGCTTTACCTATTAAGCAGTCTTATTCTCTCAACCCATGAGTTTTCTCACTTTTACCCTTCTAGTTCTTTCCCCCATCCTGCTGGGGGGAGTGAGTGAGTGGCAGGGTTGTGGTTAAGCCACCTGCTGAGTATAGACCACAACCCTTGTATATTGTTCCCTTTTGCTACTGTGCCTTTTTGTTCCTGCATTTTTATTTAGCTAATGAGTTGGCACTTTCCAGTTAGTGCTGCTGTTTGGTTTTGGCGTAAAGTGTGTAAGGAAAACAGGAAGGGTGGTTGTTTTCGTGAAATCTTGTACCTCCAGCCCTGCAGAAAAAGATGTTCTGCAGTACTTTTGGTGATGCTTTACACACATGATGTTATAGGGCATTAAGGGAGCTTGCCCTGAAACGTTGGCTAACACTATCTTCAGTGTTTAAAATCAGGTTGAGTTTCTTATCCTTGAGAGAGGATTAAATTCTAGGCAGTGCAGCAGTTCTCTGGGTTGTGGCTGGTGACACTTTCCTGAGGACTTTCAATTCATGAGGTGGAGGTAAATCAGGGCAGGTGAACTCCAGGCAGGTGAAGTGGCCAGTGCCAGAGGTGCTTATCTTCAGTTGGCTGCTAGCCATCTGTTACACTTTTCAGTAACTTGTTTTCGTAATGTGTGCAAGTGAGAGCTGATGAACAAGGCTCCTTCTTTGTAATAAAAGTCTGTAAAGCCACATTTTTAAAATCTAACTGGTGACTATGTCTTGAAGCTTTCTGATAGAGGTCTTAGAAGATTGCTCTTTCAGTGTGGAAGGTGGTGAGATGATGGCTATGTGGAGGTGCTGCATACCCTGCTGCTTGACAAAGTTGGCACAGTCATGCACAGAGGTGCTGCTCTAATCAAAAGAATGGCTTTAGAAGTGACCTCATATGTGAAAACTGGGAAGTGATATAGAGTATGCTAAAAGGGAAGCCATAAACACTTTGCAGAAGAGAAGCATTCCTGGAAAGAGCCAGCTGAAGCAGCTCCTACTCAGTGCTTCTTAACCTTGCTCAGTTGTTATTCAAATGTGCTGTATAGTGAGTGGACTGGAGTAGGGTGTTGGTCTAGTTTAAAAGAAAAGAATGGAAAAAGGGCTGTTTAGAACACTGTTTAGTTCCTGGTTAGACTCATTACGCTATGTTATAAGCGGGCATGTGAGCTATTTAAATTGGCAACACCACTGACAAATTCTTGTGAAACAATGCTTTGAAATGCATAGCATGGGCTTTTTCTTTTGGTTTTGTGGTTGTGCTACTGCAGGTTATAGCTAGTTATGAGTTTGCTCAGCAAGTAAGTTAGCAAGTTTGGTTAGCAAGTAGGTGTAAGATTGCTGTGAATGAGGGGCCAGAGCTGGCTGCAGGCGTTCAGTTCTTTAGTTAAACAAGCTTAATGATATCCTTTCTTTGTGGAAAAAACTTGGTATGTTTCAAGGAGACTCTCCTAAGATATACTCTTTATCTTCTTATTCTGTGCAGCTGTTCCCGTTTTCTGGGATTACTCCTAGGGCGTAAGGAAAGGTCTGCTGTGCGTGTTAGTGACTATGTTGGTAGTGCAAGATCAGAGGTAGAACAGCTGCCATCAGCTGTTCCAGTTACCCTTTGCGCTTTGGATGAGTTTACTTAACTTGCCTCTTGGGGTTTTTCACTGTCAACAACAACTGTTTACTTGAATTTGCACACTTGTAAACTTACTTGGTCATGTAAGGAAACCCACTTAAGGGCTGTTGAATGGAAAAAATGCGATGTCTGATTTGGAAAGTGCGTGGACTGCTGACTGGTGTCCCACTCTTCAGCATAGGCAGGGAAGTATTTTTTTGTGATCCCCAAGGATAAGTTACTACAACAGAATTAGATGTTACTGGCCTTGAAACTAGATAACCATCTGCCCACACCTGAGATATGACTGACACTTGGAGCAGTACAACTGTAATGGTTACTTGTTCGTGGATCTTGGCACATTTAAAGCATCTCAATTTTATGCTTTCTGGGTTGAGAGAGTGATGCATCAGTAAAATAATCTCCTTGGGATTGAACAAGAAATCTGTTGCCTGGCTGGCAAAGGAGCTTAGATGTTCTTTGCTGTTTCTCATGTGTGTTCCTTGTTTCTGGTTGAAAGCATTAATGTACAAGTAAATCTCAGCGTAGGTTCTCCTGCTGCCCCTTGGTAGAACAACGAGGAGCTCTGCATCATGTGGAGGAGACCACTTGAAAAACAGACTCTATAATGTGGGAGCAGAGGGTGGTACCAAAGCTTATTGACCCTGAAAATTTTTCTTTAAGTTCTGTCAAAGTAGCTGCTTGGTGTATACAGGGCTGAGATACATGGATGTTACTGATTGCTTTGACAGCTTTGCCACAGTCTGCTTAAGGTTTCTCAGTGAAACTCTTTTCCTTTTGCTTGGAGTGACAAGATGCTATTTTTTTCTCCTCATGGTTGAGTTGGGCAGAGCTTAGCTGAATGCGCGAAGAAGCCAAGAGAAAGTGAATATTGTGTTGGCAGATGGTTTTCTGAGCCTGTCTCTGCTTGGAGAACGAATATTCACTGTGGCAAGACGAGAGAAGGTGGTAGGTTTTCATGGACTGGGTATCAGCAGCTTTGCTTCCTGTTTCATAGAGCTGGTAGGTTGCTGCAGGACTGACTGCGGTACTGAAGACAGGAAGCTCTTTCCTTCAGCAAATTGAAATACTTGATGAGATTGGCAACCTGGGGAGCTGTTGCAGCAGCAGCAAAAAGCTGTTCTGGTGACTGGCATTTGAGAGGAAAACTAAACTCTTCTGTCCTCCTTTGAAGCAGTGGAATTTAGTTGTAGTTGCTTTGAAACTTTGATGTCGAGATTGGTTCGTATGACTGTCTAGTCGTCGTTTCTGTAACTGATGTTGCTTTGTGTCGTATATGAATACGTGAAGTGTCAATGTCAAGGTTTTGGTGGTGGTGGACTACAGGGACAGTCTACGTGAGGAGAGGCTGGCAACACCTCTGCAATAATGTTTAAGAAAGGACAGAACAGTACGTAGGAAGTGAGGAGTGAAGGGAGGAAGAAGTGTGAGGAACCACACTGCAAACCCCAAGATGAGAGAACTAGGAGGGGAGAAGGTGCTCCAGGTGCTGGGGGCAAAGATTCCCCTGCAACCCCTGGAAGTTTTGGGAGAGACCACAGTGGAGCAGGTATTCCTCTGCAGCATGTAGAGAGGACCAAACCGGAGCAGATATCCACACTGCAGCCCATGGGTGATTCCTGGAATAGGTTCTCCTGAAGGACTGCAGGGTCATGGGAAGAACCCTTGCTGGAAACAGGGAAAGGTGTGAGAAGCAGGGAGCTGTCATGGACTGACCACAACCCTCTGTCTCTCTGGGAGTGGAGAGGAGGTGGAAGAGTTGGGAATGAAGGAATGAAGTTGACCTAGAGGAAAAATAGGGGTGGGGAAAAGATTTTAGCTTTTGTCTTTGTTCCATACCATCCAGCTCTGTTTTAATTGGCAATAAATTCAATTAATTTTCTCTAAGTCAAGTGTGTTTTGCCTGGGACAGTGACCGCTAAGTGATCTCCCTGTCCTGCTCTCTACCCGTGAGCATTTTCATCTTATTTTCTCCCTGTGTTGTGTTTGGGAAGCATTAGTGAGAGAGCAGCTAGGTGGGCATCTGGCAGCCAGCCATGGTCAACCCACCACAACAACATACAAGACCATGTCTGTAGAAATATAGATGAGTTTTTATGTCTCTATACAGCTAATAGGACTTTACACCAGATGACACCATGACAGATTTTTGGTGTGGAGATGGTCAGACAGTCTGTTTTTTTGTGACACTGACATATGTGACTCCTCAATACTTGTGTATTTTTCTTATGAAATACAGAATGGTTTGCTCCTAGATGGAATGACTGGCATGGATTTCACTTCCATGTTAAGGCTAAATGATGTCAGTGAATTCTTGTGTGGAAATTTGAGCCAACATCTGGATGCTTTAACAGATCATCTTATGGAGTTTCAGAGGAACTATTTGGGCGTGTTTGCTCCTGTCTATTAAGACCTTGAAAGCTAGGATTTCTCCACCATGTGTCTTATCTACAGTGAAGAAATGATGGCCTATGGGGACGCAAGTGCCTGTGATTGCAGGAGGGGACTATGACTTTGTGCTGATTTTCTGAAGTGTTTTGTAGGGGGCTTGCTGCTATTGTTCTGTGCTGATTGTATGGGAAACCTCTGCTTTGTGGGAGAAACAGCTGAATATTGTGCAACTGTAGTTGAGAGTCATGTCAACAGTGGGCTTCAATGTTTCACAACATTTAAGAGCATTTCTTAATGAAAGCAGTTTTGCACAACTTATATTGTTTTTGTGACTTATGACCCCGTGTCATTAGAAAATCCCACACCCTCTGTTCTGATGAAACTTCTGGACTGCTGGGGAAACGGTTGTGAAGCTATTGATACATTGACTTTTCTGATGTTTTATCGAGACTGCTCAGACTCTGTTGTATTAGTACATTTCTTTCCATTTCCTGATGTGCACCTCTGTCATCAACTTCTTGCCAGTAACAGCCTGTCTGAATCTTTTTGTCTTTCTTTCCTCAGACTTTTTGATTTTTTCCTGATCTTTCATCCATAAGAGACTTTATTTGTAAATTATGTAATTCATTGCCTGTGCGTATACCTATATATATATGATTGTACTGCCAGGTATCTTTATTAATTAGTACAAGCAACTTGCTTTATATATCTTAAACTGGTGACTAGCCATTTCAAGAGGAAGGGAATGCAACACTTTTCCCAGTGTAGTATGGGAAATGTAGCAATGTAAGCATCCAGTATTTCGTGATCTGATAAAAGTTTCTGCTTAGGCTATGCTTGTGGAAACAAGATGCCTGTGGTGACAGAGTGAGTTGTTTGCATTCTTGGTTGGTTAGGAGTCCTAGTGATCAAGCTGAGTTGGATCCAGGGGATGTGAGGGGGTTTTTTGGGTGTATTCATAGCCTCGATTAACAGAACTTTTAAGTTGGATCCAAGATGTCAGTGGCAACTATGGTCTACAAATAAATTTTGATTAGTAGTGTACACCTTCAGTGCAAGGGAAGATTTCCTTGTGATATCCTACCAGTCCAGATTTTCCACCTTTGCCTAGTAGAGTTGGGGCCCTATTTTCATATATAGAAATGTAGAATAAAAACTGTTCTTACCCAAAAGATTTTTTTTAACCAGTACGAAACAACCGCAAGCAACCAGGGGATATCAGTAAAAGTAAGAAAAAACACTTCAGCTTTAGTAGGCACTGATCTCCAGCACTGGCAGCGTATGCACTGTTGGATTTATTCAGATGCTGTTTCTAAATCATAGAGAGGTTTGGGTTGGAAGAGACCTTAATAACCCAGTTCTAACCTCCCTGCCGTGGGTGGGGACACCACCCACTCTAAGTCAGGTTGTTCGAAGCCTTATCCATCCTGGCTTTGAACACCCCCAGGGATGGGGCATGCATGACATCTATGGGCAACCTATGCCAGTGCCTCACCACCCTCACAGTAAAAAATATTAGGAAGATATCTCATCTAAATCTCCCCTCTTTCAGCTTAAAACCATTACCCCTCATCCTATCCCTGCACTCCCTGATAAAGCCCCTTTTCAGCTTTCCTGTAGGCCCTCTGTAAGTAAATGTTTTGGAGATACATAAGAAAGACTGAGGAAAGTGAAATAAGTTTGCAGTTTTTGAGCAGATCCTACCAAATATGGGGGACAATGTTTAGGAAAAGGTGCTACAATGTGGATTTGAAAAGTTTGAGATTGATGCTGTAAGATGGTTTGGGATGAGAGTGTCTTAATACTGAAAGACGGATGAGTTCTTGGATGCTTGGTGTCATTTAAATGACTGTGGTATGCATAGATGAATCTCTATAACCCCATGAAACCTTGTTAACTCATCATCTCCTAACTTTTTTCTGGGGAGTGGACCATAATTTGTATGTTATTGTGTTTAGTCGAGGGTATAACTTTGAATGTAAGCAGTTAGTGGTAGTGGGCAAGGGGAAGAATCCAGACTTTGACCTGTAAGGTAGCCAGTCACATAGGCTGTGTCTCCTATGCAGGTTAAGTTACCAACACACATGACATGGTGAGTCTCAGCTGACCTGGCCAAAAATGTCCTGGAGAGGGCACTTGTGAGGAGGACTCCCATCAGTGTGCTATAGACAGCAAGTGGCAGTCTTCTCTGAGTTTTTTTTTTACTGTGAGAGTGGTGAGGCACTGGAACAGGTTGTCCAGAGAAGCTACGGATGCCCCGTCCATGAAGGTATTTGAGTCCAGGTTGTATGGAGTCTTGAACAACCTGATCTAGTGGAAGGTGTCCCTGCCTATGGCAGGGGGGCTTGGAACTGGATGATCATTTCTTCCTTCTGGTCCGTTCCAACCAAAACCATTCTGTGATTCTGTGCTACTATCAAGGCATACCCCATCTCAAACATACCAGATTAATTCACTTAACGGTGCAGTGGTGCAGTCTTTTGTGTTACTTTGCTGTAAACTGTAAGCTTGACTGCTCTTAATCTCACTGAGATTAGCCACAATTTGTATCTAGTTAACCAGAATTTGGTTAACTACATACAAACTCTTGTGTTTATGAATGCTGGTCTGGTCATCAGTTCTGAATGACTTTTATCTTCCTATACTTTACTGCAGGGTGATTTCAGAGCAGTATCTTGTTGCCAGTTTAAGAGTATCAGTGATGGTGCAGTTCCCTGGATCTGTGGGCTATCTGAAAACATGTAGCTTTTTCACTAGTTTTGTGTAACCTGGCAGACATACTGCTGTTATTACAAAAAAAACCAAGAAGCTCTGCATCTTCAGTTCTGCTTGAGCTACTGGAGAGCTACACCTTCAGAGTTAAGAAGGTCTTGTTCATTCACTGCAAACAAGTTAGAACAGTATCAAGTCAATACAGTTGATCAAGTGATGATGCTGTGGAATGAATAATGCTGGCTCTGGGCATGGCATATGTCGAGGACTGTATCTTCTATAGACAGTTCTTGGAAGAAAGCAGTGATCTTGCATATGTGATGTCCTCCTCTAACTATTATCACCCTTGGAACAGTTTGATTACCAGGAACTGTGATACTTATTGGTCTGTTACTGACCATCTGTCCAGAGCAAAAAGGACATTGCAGTAATGAAGGCCAAGATAGAAAGTGGAGGTTTTAGACTGTTGTCAGCGGAGGAGTGGCTAGGAACTCTGAAAGACCCCGTCTTGGCCTCAGAAGAGTTCAAAGTGAAAATGTTGTACAAGTTATGAGTTGAAGAGACATGCGGCAGGTCCATGGTGATAAATATAGTTGCCCCAGGAGGGCTCTAGGGGAAGAAATGAACTCTGTTTTAGTGCCATGAAGCGTGAGCTGACAACTTAGCATTGACAAACATGTCAGACTGAGACTGTCCTGTGAACATAAGGAGACAGATCCTGAGCAGAGAGACAGATCTGAGTAGTCAGTGCAGTGATGGGAGCTGAATTTGTTTTGCAAATGAGACCCCTGAGACAAGATACCAAGGAAAGAGAGACCTGAGAGTAGAGAGCGCATTGACGAAGGATGGAGACCCATGGTGGGAACAATAAGAAAAGTTTAGTAAGTAAGGAAGAGTAGTAAGATTAGTAAGTGAGTAAGAGTGTTGTGTCCTATTTCAAGAATAAGAGGGTTGTATAAGAAGGAAGATGAGGATGCAGTCTTTTCGTTGAAGTGTTGGGGATGAAAATTTGGCTGGTGAGAGTTAATATAATTGGAGTAAAACTGCTCTGACAATACTAGAGATGAAAAATAGCTGAAGTAGTACAGGTGGATATTTTTCCCAGCAGTTTTGATGGTGGGTGAGGAGAAAGAAAAGAGTTAGAGCTAGAGGTTATCAACATGGATTTTATTGTGGCAGAAGAGGCTGAAGAGTTCAAGATAGTGGGAACTGCTACCATATCAGTGAAAGTATGGGAATACAGGGCTAAGGGTGAATGAATGCCAAATATCGTGACCTCTACCCTATCCAAGCAATCACGTTATAATTTGAGAAGCTTATGTTTCGTGCTGTAAGACAACAGAGACAGGATTTTTTTTTAAACCGTGCATACTGAAAGAGTAAATAAAGCGAGGGTCTTTTTGTAGGCTGCGGGGAGAGAATGAGCAAAGAAAAACATGAACTGGGACAACAACAGGACCATAGAGGTGATTGTGCCCCTGTACTCAGCACTGGTGAGGCCACACCTTGAGTACTGTGTTCAGTTTTGGGCCCCTCACTGCAAGAAGACATTGAGGTGCTGGAGCGTGTGGAAAGAGGCTGGTGAGGGGGCTGGAGAGTAAGCCCTATGAGGAGAGACTGAGGGAATTAGGGTTGTTTAGCTTAGAGAAGAGGCTGAGGGGAGACCCCATCACTGTTTAAAACTACCTGAAAGGAGGTTGTGATGGGGTGGGTGCTGCTCTTTTCTTGCAAATGGGGAGCGACAGGACAAGAGGGAGCGACCGCAAGTTGCACCAGGGCAGGTTTAGACTGGACATTAGGAAGAATTTCTTCACTGAGAGAGTGGTCAGGGGTTGGAACAGATTGCCCACGGATGTGATGGAGTCTCCATCCCTGGAGGTGTTTAAAAGATGGGTAGATGAGTTTCTTAGAGATATGGTTTAATAGGGAGACAGGCACAGTTGGACTTGATAATCTCAGAGGTCTCTTACAACCTTATGGTTCTATGATATGAAAATGAAACTTGATGGAATTATCTGTACAAGATTATGTAGTTCCTGCCTTCACATACTTTAGGGAGAAGTAGGATTTTTTTCTTTTGCTTTGTTACAATTCTCTCACGAGTTGCTAGTGAGTTAGAACAGTGACTTCTTTAGATAATGCTACCCACTCACTGCCTGTGTGTGGCAAGGAGTTCTCCGTACCATGTACAAGCAGACAATGTCTGTGCAGACTCTTTTCCTCCTCCACAAATGCTGAGGGCATCTTGCTTATTTATGCTTGAAAGGGTGGCTTGTTCTGTGGCTTGGACTCGAAACAATGGATTTTATTTTTTTTCTTTTCTACTCAATTAGCTGAAAAAAATACATAAAACACAAGGAACTCTGAGTTCATTTCGTTGAATTGCTAGAAGCCTTTGTACGTTCCAAATAAATATTTGGTAACTGTTTTTAAAAAATATTTTTTGGCCCGTGGTCAGAGTATGTACAAGAGAAAGGAAGCTCTGATACAATCTCTTGATGAAAACACCCCTCCTTCAGGGTGCAGTTTCTCTTTCATTCATTTGAAATGAGAGCGATGGTGACAGGGGAGTCTGAGGGATCAGGGATAACCTAGTGGAACTGAGGAGTTAGTGAGTTTGAGAAGTGAACAGCTTGAAGTCTGAATGGCAAAGTGAATGAATGGTGGTTTCTTCTGGTTTTGGTTATTGTAATTAAACTGGTACATTTAATTCTTTCACCACTGCAGTGCTTACATACTCATTCTGTGTCCCCTGGGCATGGGCTTTGCCTTCCCGTGGTTTGCCATGCTGGCTGCCTGAGAGACTCCGCTTCCCACAAAGCTGTGCACATAGTGATTGTTGGATGGACCCAGATGGCCAGGGTGTTTTAATCTCTTCATTGTTTGGCCATTTAATTGACTGAACTGCAGCTCCAGAACTCACAGGAGCTCTGTGTTGCAGGGGCAGCTGCTGCTGCCCGCTGTGTTTGTGGCCCTGTGCCGCAGCTGGTCAGCTGGAGTTGCCCAATAGGTTGTAGTCTCGGTGTGAGGGAGGAAGACGGGAACTGACACAGTTTATGTGAGCTCTGTTTTCTTGGGGAACAAGACTTAAAGTTGCATGTGTAAGAGATGGTTTCTAAAATACTCTATGGAGCTTGAGCTTTGCTTTATTTTAAGCTCTGCTAAAATAACCTGGTTTATAACAAATCTGCACCTTAGGATGGTCATGTCACTTGAAAGAAACTTGCTGTCTTAACTTCTGAAGGCTGCTGAGCTGTTGGCTCTTAGTGACTAAAAGCATGTTGAAGGGCTGGTATAGGTTATTTTTTTTTCTTATTTGTTTTGTGGGGTTTTTTTAAACTGTCTTCGACTGGAATCTTTCTCTTCAGATGGCGTGCTTTGAGAGCTCATGTATTTAAAGTTGAGAAATAAATCAGTTAAGATAACTGAAGAAGCAGGAAGGCTTGCTTTCCTCTTCTAATAAGGGAGGAAATCCCCTAGATTTAAGATATTGTAGCCCAGAAATGTAGAATTATGTGATCAGAAGCAGATCACTAGTACTATCTCTATGCTGAAAACCATGGTTTAATAAAAATCAAAACATATTTGAGTTAGTGGGGTACATGTCCCATATGCACCCACCCACAGTGATTTTACAAGCTTTTTGCTTTCATGTGGATGTGACACAAATGCTAAAAGACATTCTTTTCAGATGTCACAAGATCATGCTTTGTTTCTTTACATAAATTTGAATGAGTTTGTAGATGAAGCTTTGCTTAAATCTGCATAGAGATAGTATCTTTGCAGTTTAAAATGTGCCAGATAAAGAATGTGTTCAACGGGTTTTCCTAAGTCACGCTGAATTTCATGTACTCTGTAGGAAAGCTAGGAATACAAGCACGGTATTACCCTTGATTACTTTAAATCTGGGGATTGATTGTGGTCTGCTTACTGTTTTGACTGTGTGTAAGCCTCATGGTAGGAAACAAAGTACTCCTTTCGTGCTTTTGAACTATAACTGAGTGACTATATATGAGGTCTGGCACATAAAGGCCTTTGAAGAATGCCAGAGAGCAAAAGCGGATGGTGTAGCGGGGAGCCAGAGCTTTCTGAAGGTGAGCTTTTGTTCTGCCTACAGCTGAGAAAACCTGGAGATGGGAAACAAGATGTGAGTCAGAGAGGAAACTGAGTAATAGCTGGCTCCAAGATGTTAGTTCCTCTGATGGAGATTCTTTATTACAATGTCATCAGGCAGCTAGCAGGGAAGAGGTTTAAACTTATCCTTTGCAAAATGGAATTGACTTCTGCACGCTGTTGTAGAGGAAACATCTGTGGATCGAAAGCATCCTGTAGCAGATAATACAAGGAAAGAGAATTGAACTGGCCTGCTCTCTATATGTTTATATTGCAGGTAAATTGCAATGTCTATACACACACTTGGTGTAGGAGTTTTTGATGGCTCTTCTCTTTTCCCCTTGAAAGCAATGTGATATATGAACAGTTACCACTTAAACTTCCTGGTTCTTGAAACAACACTGATGCCACTTGTTCTCCTTTCTTCTCTTTTACCTTTCCCATACAGTCAGAGTATCGGCAGTAGAGGTCAGCACACCGGAGGAGATATTTGTGGAAAATGGGACAGACGCAAAGCTTCCATGCACATTTACATCTGTGGAAGTGATCAGCAGCGCAGCATCTGTTTCTTGGAGTTTTCAACCAGAGGGAGCCGCAACTCGTATCTCAGTAAGGAATGGCTGTAGGGGAACAAACCTGGGAGGGGAGGCTGTGATAAGTGCACAGAGGTCTTCTAGTTGGTTCTGAGGAGCAAGCAAATATGGATTGGAGCCTCTTTCCATGTGTCTTGTCTCCATCACTGTAATTTTAAGGGAGCTTTTCTTGTAAACTATAAAAGTATTGCCATGTACCAAACCTCTGCAAAGACCAGAGTATGTAGAGGCTGTAAAATACGCTAGTACTTTTGGAGAAGGCTGTTGGTGGGGTAGCAGTATGTATAAAGTAGATGAGCATCTAGGAATCTTCTTCTAAGTACTGTGTCCTCTTGCACTTGCAATGAGCTGTGGAGCTGTGCACTGAATGATAGTGGTCGTATAATTTGAATTACTGCTATTACAGTGTTACACTGTGTGTTGGGCACGTTGCTGATGTTTCATGCTTATGTACTGTAGAGCCTCTGTTTGAAATAAGACCAGTCTTCCTGCTTTCATAACAGAATTTAATTGCTTGAATCAGTAAGCAGTTATATCCTCCCTTTTTAGTTATTTAGTAAAAAAATCAGACTAGGAAGCATCTTAGGCCGATAGTAATCACCATCACTCATTTCCTGTATGCTGACCCCAAGTGTATTCAGATCCTTTGAGCGTGAACTTTCAAAGAAGTGGCTTTGGTAGGTTGTTAGGTGTCCTCTTCCTCTGTCGCGCAAGCTGCGCACATCTGGGGCTGAGCTCTGTTACAGTTCCTGTTTCTCCCTTATTCCTTGCCACGAGTGAGAATTTAGAGAAAGCAGAACAAGGGGCTCTGGGGCACCAGGGAAGCTGTGGGGACACTAGGTTGCTCAACCAGTTAACGTCTGTCCTCTCCTTCCCTCTACTGCAAACATGAGATTGTTAAAACTCTAGGAGCCCTTAAGTAGTCAGAACAGAGATATTCCAAAACAGTATATGAGCACCTTACTCAGTATTTAGAGCTCTGAAGAATCAACTTCTGGACTTCAGTTGAATAAATATTTAGTTTTGAAAAGGGAGCTCTTGTTTTTGGGAAGCCAAAGCAGTAGCTGGGCAAAGCTTAAGGACTCAGGGCATATTTCCTGACAGTGTTGAACAGGATGGATGAAAAGAAGCCATCTGTTTGTATGTTTTCTGCTTCCCACAGAAATATCCACCATATATCCTGTTCTACCTTAGTCTTTCTACATCAGTGTCCAAACCCCTTGTTGTTGAAATAACGTTTTCTTTGGAAGTGAAGTCAGTTTAGGCAGGCTTCCAGGGTGTAGCTATCAGCACAATTGAGAGAAAAGCCAAATTGTCTTTCAGCAGAAATGACCCAGCATGATCTGACAATAAATCCCTGTTTCTTTTGAGGGGCTGGAGGACGTATAGAGGGAAGGACTTTTTATGAACCAAAGTCGTATCAATTGCATGGTTTGGTGGACATTCATTTGAAAGATCAACCTCATGATCAGCTGATGTCTGAGCTAAATCTATGCTTCTCCTCAAAAGGTTGGTCCTGTGCCTCCTTAGAATCAACACTGGCAATCTTGTGGCCACGTGTGGGACGGATGTGACTGAAAGCTTCCCCTGCTTGTCCCCTTCCCCCTCCACAAACCTGGTTATAGAGACATCTCTGCATGGATGCAACATCAGATGACAGCAGTTTCACAATCGGCTTAAACTGGTCTAAACCCGTCAGCTTTAAGTTTCACAAGAAGTCTTATGTTAAAACGCTTAATCATAGTCACAGAGTGGCTTGAGTCACATAGTTTGTGTTTCAGGGCATATCTTACTTTGTGATTTCTTCTCTGCCAGGTAAGGACACCTAGAAAGCTGAGGAATCTGCCTCTAACCTTCTAGACTTCCAGTTGGATGACTCTGTGCACAGGGGTGTGGTAGTGCAGTGCCTCTGTGCCTCTGTGTAATCCAGCTGGAAATGCTGCAGAGAAAAGGAGATTTCCTCCAAAATGTTGAGCAGCACAACAGATGGTCATGTGCACATACGTGATCTCTGATTTCAGAATGTGAAATTAAGAATGAATGGGCTACTGCAGTACAGCCTTAATCCCTCTCTTAGTGTTAAGGCCAGTGTTCAGACATCCTGTATGTTTGAAAGCAGAGTTGTCCTGTCTATGCACTTCTGCTCTCAGTTCCAGTTTTGGTCAAGTGCAGTGAGGAAATAGGAAGATTTTCCTCAGACTGTTTCAAACAGGTTCATTCTTTGAGGAATGGTCCTGTCCAGGGAGTGTAGGGTCAATCTGCAACTTAGTCACCTAAAAACTGGGAAATATTTATGTTTAGTCACTGTGAAGGTTTCTGGAAGAGACCTAGATACACTCTAAATTGCTCGTGGGATTTTCTAGGGGGTTGGAAGGCAGGAGGGTATTGCACGTTAATTCAGCTGTGCTGTAGTTGCAGCAGCAAAACACAAGATAGGAAACTTGGTATCCTTTTCCTTCTAGACTGCAGAAGGCTTCCTGTATCTGAAAGACAGATGTCTGTGACCCACAACTTCTGTCCTTTAAGTATTCCCAGGTTGCAAGCCTTTTTCTCTTCCTCACGCCTCCTTGTCTGTGAAACATTGCGTCCCCCAAACCAGGAAGAAAAACCCCAGTCCAACCACAAACTCAAACCCAACAGAAACCCAAACTTGTTGTGGTAGTGTGATTGAGGTATAAGTCACAGCATGGTTATTTGATCAAGAGGCACCAGACCAGACTAAAGTGGTGAAGCAGATGAGAAAAGAATCTCAAATACTAGCTGTGTATAATGCAATGGATTCCAGGAGAATGCTGTAATAGTGAGAGAAGTACGGTAGCTCTGTAATCTCTAATTTCATTGTTCTTGTATCTTTTTTCCTTGACTGCAGTTTTTCTATTACTTTAATGGGAAGCCATACCTTGGAAAGGACATACCATTTAAAGACAGGGTCACGTGGGCTGGAGATCTTAACAAGAAAGATGCTTCTATCAGTATATCAAACGTGCAGTTTCGGGACAACGGCACTTATATCTGCGACGTCAAGAACCCGCCTGACATTGTTGTCAAACCAGGAGAAATCCGAGTTAGAGTTGTGGAGAAAGGTATTCACCCTATGTGATTTTTTTTTTTCTTTCCTTCTCACTTCCCCTTCACTGTGTCTATGTAGTTTTTCTTGGGGGTGGGGGAGTAGCCTAGAGGGAACAACTATCTTTTTAATGCTCTTCTTCCAGGTCCTGATAGTCAAACCGATATTCTCTCAGCTGTTTAAAAAACTGAATTTTTTTTTTACCCTTTTCCTCTATACCCGTTAATTCCCGTGCTTTTAGTAAGTATTTGCAAAAACTGATGGAAGCCTTGATGAAATCTTGTCTTCTCATTTCCAAGTCCTGTGATTTTTTTTCTTTTTCTGTATTATGCTACATCGAGGGTTAGGATGACTTGAAATATCGGGAGCAAGGACTGAAAGTGACAGACTCTTCTTTTTGGAACCCATCCAGTTAGAAAACAAAAATAATAATCTGGCTTGGGCACATACTGACAGACAGTGAAATGCTACTGTCTTACACGCAAAGGTGTTTGTGTTGAATGTGCATTCAGTCTCATTTACTCAGATGTTCTTCCAGTATCTATGGTGTCCCTTATAAACTGCAAGGACTGACTACTTGCAGTCATTTAAGGCTTCTGGTTAGCATTTGGTAACGATGATTACAGTTCACGAGCATTTATGTTCTATATGTCAATTTGGCTTTTTATTTCCCTAGGGCATCCAAAACGTTTTTTCTAGCTAAGCTGGAGATCAGCCAAAGTGTGACTGCTCCTACAATGAAATGGCTCTTACAGTGATCACATTTCCAAATTTATATTTAACAAGGACAAGAGTAAATGTTGAATTCATAAATGGCAGTGCTGATACAGCGGTCCCACTGGATTTTAATATATTAGGGAAGACGCTTGTTTGTATGCTTTAATTAGAATGATACTCCTGCTGTAACAGGTTGTAACCCTACTCATGAGGTCATTCCGTGTACTTACATAGGCAAGGTCTATATCTCTCTTCTCTTCACGGAGCAGTTTGAGTTGGATAGGACTCCCAGATGTCCTGCCATCACTTAGAACTTTCTGTTTTGTGGAAGTTTAAAGTTTCTCTACAGTAGCACCAGTTTATTTTCTTGCAGTGTAGTGATAGTCTCTATGAAGAAGCAGTAAAGCAGCTGCTGGCTTGGCAAAGTCAGGCTCTCTTGGCAAAACCTTTTCAGATTTTAACCCACGTTAAACAAATGGAGACCAACTTCAGTACACTAATTCGGCTGGTATTTTTCAACAGATTTGCATGCTGGTTTCCCATAGATGGAGCATCTGGACAAGAGAATCTCGCTGTTTATGAAGAGAACGCTGAAATGGGCAATACTTATCATCATCAGAAAAAATGCTGCAACAATTTTCTTCAAATTCTTAGGGAGACCTTGAAAACAGGTTTTCATTCTATAGCTGTCATGCTATCTTGAGTCCTGACTGGACTGCTCTTGTAGTAGGTTGTAACTCATCCTGAACTGAGCAGGAGAATTTTTTTCAATTGGAATAAGTACACGTTCACTCTTGTACACCTTTTTTTTTCCCCCACTGTGTGTACATTTAATTTTTCTGAATCAATGGCTGGTGTTGTGAAGTGTTCAAAGCCACATGCATACTTTACACCAGGGGTGTCAAACTTGCAACCCGCAGGCCTAATCCGACCCTCCACCTTGTTTTATCTGGCTCAGCACCCCGTTTCTTCCCGGTGGCAGTGCCGAGCTCCTGCCCCGGCGCTCCTGCCAGCACTGGTCACGTGTGCAGAGTGTGACGCGCGTTGCGCTGTGGGAGCAGGAGAGCGGTGGGAGCCGTGGGTTTGACACCCCTGCTTTACACACTTAAATGAGCTCATAGATGCTTAGTTAGCCTTAGACTTTGGATTAGTAAGTTCTCCGTTCGCTTAACTGTTTGAAATTGCCAAGCCAAACTAACTCAGCTGATTTTCAGTGCAGTATCTACATAGTGTTTGCACAAACAGGTCAATCGACTACATTGGAAGAGTTCTGCTGGCAGAGATGGGAAGCAAGACTTGCTTCGCTAGTGCATTTGAATCATGGAAGGACTACCGTTCAAAGCCTAAATGTCAGAAATTTGTAGGGAATTCCAAGTCTTTACATTAGGCCACCCCTCCTTGGAATAGGAAGCTACTTAACACTGTGTTAAACATCTCTTGTGTTGTCTGGAGGTAGTCCGTCATTGATCTGAACTTCCAAGGGGGAAATAATTAGAATTGTCGTATGAAAATCTTTGTATTTAGAAGGAATTGTAAATATCAGTTTTCTGCTAATGTCATAAAACTGATACTAACACACTTTTAGTAAAAATAAAGTTCCTTTGAATTAGTGATACTCAGCGGAAGGTGTTCTTTGAAAGGCTGCATTTTTGGCTTGTAATTAAGCTATTAATTTAAATGTTGGTTTTCAGAGCTGATGTTTGGTGGTGTAGCTGGGACTGACTGTTACAATGAAGCCACTTGCTGCTCTGCAAGTAGTTATGAGGAATTCATCTAACTGTAAAGTGCTGAAAAGTATAAGAAAAACTGGGTGGGAGACATTCTTCAGCTGAACTACATGTTCATAACTTTGTGTGAACTTTTCTGTAGTCTGTTGGACCACGTTCTGAGATACAGTAAAGCCAGATTCTAGTTTCATGTGCGAACAGTTGCTTTTTTTTATACAGTCTTAAAAACCTCTGTCAACAGAACATAATTATTGTCCTTTACTCAGATTCAACCAACCAAAAAACCCCACCTGAGTAAGAGAAATGACAAAATTTATCAGATCAGGCAGTGCCATATTTTTAATATCACTCTTTTGGCAGACTCTGCGCTATAGTTTTGGGTTGCCAATTAATTTCTTGCTCTGAAGAGTTTGTTTTCTTGTGTACAAGGCAACAGGTGGTCTGCTAACAGCAAAGTATGTCTGTTTTGATGCTTTTGCAGACTGCACTTGGAAAGGTGAAAAAGCATGGAAACCAGAGAGCTCCTACTTCTTGTTTGCACCAAAATAAATTTGTTTGCATGAGGCTCAGACACAATCTCAGTCTTCTGTATGTTAGAAGTATTACTGTTTGTAGGACTCTGTACCGTAACAGCAGATAGATTTCTGGGCTGCCAAAAGGTTCTGGAAAGAAGGGGTGTCTTCCTCTGCACTGTGGCAGTCATGTCTTCATCTTTAATTTCTTACTAAGACTGAATTACTAGGTTGTTATGAATTGGCATCTAACACTAGAGATCTAGGAAAGCTGCTGATGTGATATTCAGGATAAAAAGTGAGACTAGGGAAAATGTGGGCCTGCTGCTGAATGAGGTGGGTGCCCTGAGGATGGAGGACAGAGAGAAGGGGAAGTTACTGAATGCTGGCTTTTGCTTCAGTCTTTACTGCTAAGGCTGGCCCTTAGGAATCCCAGACCCTAGAGGAAATAGAGAAGGTCTGGAGAAAGGAAGACTCTCCCTTACTCAAAGATGATTGGTTAAGAAATTATTTAGGCAAACTGGACATCCACAAATCCGTGGGCCCTGATGAGATGCACCCATGAGTGGTGAGGGTGCTGGCAGGTGTTATTGCTAAGCTATTCTCCGTTGTCTTTGAAAGACCATGGAGAGCAGGAGTGGTGTCTGAGGACTGGAGGAGAGCCATTGTCACTCCAGTGTTCCAAAAGGGCATTAAGAGGACGCAGGAAACTACAGGCCAGTCAGCCTCACCTGCTTCCCTGGAAAGGTGATGGAATGATGGAACAGTGTTGCTGTTGAGACGGACACAACATATGTGAAGATCAAGCAGCAATCTCATTGTTTTGCACAACTGGCTTTTATATATTTTTAGCATATGTGTGCTTTAATATCATTGGTGCTTATGGCATATATACAAGCAACCACTGGCCAAAGTCACGTGCGCCAGTCTCTGCCCAAACTCATCAGGTTCCTTATCTTGTGGTTTCATGAGTTCTTTCAGTTCCTGCAACTTGTTTACTTTTGTCCCATTGGGGGATTTCCACATCTTCACGGGTACACAACAATCTGGTCAAGGTCAAATGTCTCATGTTCTGTCAAGGAATCTATGGACCCACCGCAGTTTCCCATAGAACAGCTCATGCTGGTTGTCATCTCTAAGCATGTGGAGGGAAAGAAGGTCATTAGGAGTGGTCAGTACGGATTCACTAAGGGGAAATCATGCTTGACCAGTGTGATAGCCTTCTATGGTAGTTGGTATGACTGGGTGGGTAGATGAGGGGAGAGCAATGGATGTTGTCTACTTTGATTTCATCCAGGCTTTGGGCACTGTCTCCTGTAACATCCTCATAGGCTTAGGAAAAGTGGGTTAAGTGAGCGGTCAGTGAGGTGGATTGAGAACTGGCTAAATGGGAGAGCTTGGAGGGTTGTGGTCAGTGGCACAGAGTCTAGCTGGAAACCTGTGGCCAGCGATGTTCCTCAGGGGTCAGTACTGGGTCTCATCTTGTTCAACATATTCAACAGTGACCTGAATGAGGGACAGAGTGTGTGCTCAGCAGGTTTGCTGATGACGCCAAACTGGGAGGAGTGGCTGATACCCCAGAAGGCTGTGCTGCCATTCAGTGAGACCTGGACAGGCTGGAAAGTTGGGCAGAAAGGATGCTAATGAAGTTCAGCAAAGGTAAGTGTAAGGTTCTGTACCTAGGGAGGAATGACCCCCTGCACCAGTACAGGTGAGTTGACCTCCTGGAAGGCAGCTCTGGAGAAGGACCTGGGAGACCTGGTGTGTGGAGAGTCAGGAGTCAGCCATTAGGAACTGGTTACGAGACAAAGGCCATAGTCAGACAAATCTGCTTGAACTAGAAGACGTGGCATGAAGCAAGGTCAGTCCGTCCTTGGTGGTAAACAAAGGAAGCTGGAAAGTCCCTAAAGGAAGAGGAGTGCGGAACAGAGAGCACAGAACAGGATAAGCGATAACCGCAGGAATGTAAGTAATATGCTATGACGCAAATGGCTGAACGACCAATAATGAGCTTAAGCTTTGCAATATGTATAAGCTAATTATCATGGCTGTAAGAATGATTGTAATGCGATCAATAAAGGAGTTCCACTGATGAACCATCCGGTGTCAGTGACTCCCTCCGTCTTCAACAAAATGGTGACCCCGACGTTGCCCCGTTACTAAAGAAAACGGAGGAGAACACCATTGGTGGACGGAGTTGGGTTGGGCTCTGAGGCGGCCAGAGCGGTGCTCAACGCTACTGTGGAGAGGCAGGAGCAGCACCCCCAGGGATCATAGAGGTGGTACTGGGCCATACGTGCTACCGGAGCCGGAGGACCGCAACAGCGCTGATATGGATCGGCAAGTAGCATACGATTTATTTTTAGCTAACATAGAAAGCGAGGGTTGAAAGAGCATAGTAAAAAAGACATATTGGGGTTGCTAGTTTGGGGACATGCCAAGGGTTGTTTTCAGAATCCTCACACGGTTCATGAACTTTCGGAATGGCGTAGATTAGGAGACGAACTTTATGACGCCATCCTTAAAGACGATAAAACGGCAAAGAAATTAGGAAAGATATGGCGGGGTATCCATAATGACCTCTTAAAACAGCAGGCAGAACGTAGGGCTGCTGCCGCAGCTCTGCAAGCTTCCCGAAAAAATGCTGAGTATGGCCAAGAGGGCGAGCCACTGGCTCCGGGAGTATCAGCCATAGTGATTCCAGCTGGTGGTGCAGAAAGTACGTCCTCGGACTCCGTTAAACCGTCAGCACCTCCATTGGAGGAAGGGAGCGAAAGCGGTGATACGGGGAGTGATGAGAGCGAAGACGAGGGCGATAGGGGAGCTACATATGTGCTTAAATCGGGCCTCCGAAAGCCTGCATCGCTAGCAGCCATGCCGAATCGCCATGAATACACCCCTGCTGTCCCTGGGGCACTCAGCGACCTGTGGGAGGAAATGGCTAGGGAGCGTCGTGAGGCATGGGCTGCCATTGCCCGCAAAGGGGCAGAAGAAGGCGATGAGGTGTTGTTGGAGGCTGCCGGCCCCCTAGTCTGCCCCGTTACATACACCCCCGTATTAGACCAAAATGGGCAAATAACGCACCACGTTGGTAATTATTCCCCCTTGGACTGGAAGTTGCTTGCACAGCTGCGGCAGACAGTAGCACAATTTGGCCCGAAGAGCGAGCCAGTCAAGCAGATGTTAGATTACCTATTCAATACCACCCTCTTACTTCCAAATGATTTGCGCGGCATAGTTAAGTTAGTATTTACACAACATCAGCAACTGCTGTTCAACGCACACTGGCAAGCAGAAGTTCAAGAGGCAGTGGCGGCTCAGAGAGGACCAGGTGATCCACTTCACGGGCTCACTATGCAGGAGATGATGGGACTAGGACCGTATATGAGAACCGAAGCACAAATGTTTTTGGGGCCCGACAAGGTTCGGGAAGCAATGAGATTAGTGAGAAATGCCATGGGACGGGTTAAAGATGCCGGTGGCATCCCTATGTATATGAGCATAAAGCAGGGTCGAGGAGAAAGCTTTGGGGGGTTTATAGACAAGGTGGCTGCTGCGATAGAAAATGCAGGAGTGCCAGAGTATATGAAGGGTGCACTGTTAAAACAGTGCGCCCTGCAGAATGCAAATGAAGAGACAAAAATATATTGTTAACATTAGGAGCAGACTGGTCAATTGAAGCAGCATTAGAACGAATGTCATTACAACCAACCGGATCGCAGGCTTTTATAGTTAAAGCGCTGCAAGACCTAGGGTTGGGATTACAAAAACAGGCGGAAGCCAGTCAAGCACAAGTATTAGCCGCTCTTGCGCCCCTCCAAGCCGCCGCCGTAGCACCGGCTAGTACAAACCCAAACCACCCACCGCCTCCAGGCGTGAAGTGTTACCGTTGTGGCAAGTCAGGACACATGCGTCGACAGTGCCGTACCTCTGGGATCTGGTGTCAGACCTGCCAATCCGGCTCTCACAACACGTCGGTTTGTCGTCGGAGGTCGGGAAACTCGACCAAGAGCGCGCAGGGCAGCCGCGCTCCGACACAAATTGCTGCCTCAGCGACCGCAACATCAGCCTCCAGCCAGCCACCGCAGGCAGCTTGGGACTCGACCTGGCAGCCAATGTAAATGTCACCTTAGCTACCGCTTGCCCCGAGAAAATACCAACTGGAGTGAGGGGGCCACTCATTATCGACGGGCAAGCCTATGGAGCTTTGTTACTGGGAAGATCCTCAACAACTATTATGGGACTCTTCGTGCTTCCGGAAGTAATAGATGCAGACTACTCCGGTGAAATTCGTATTATGGCATATACTCCATTTCCACCACTGAGTATTGCTGCAGGACAACGCATTGCGCAACTTCTACCATTACCACAGCTAACAAAAGGACTAACCCCTTTAACACAAAAGAACCGCGGAGCCCAAGGCTTTGGCTCCTCCGGATTGGCTATGTTAACCATGGATCTATCTACTCGACCCACTAAGGGTGTTACGATATCGTACCAAGGACACTCTGTACAATTGACAGCCTTATTGGACACAGGGGCCGATACTAGCATAGTGCAGCCGGAATGTTGGCCAAGCCATTGGCCCCAGCGGGCCACAATGGACACAGTCACTGGAGTAGGGGGTTACACATTGGCGAAAAAATCTCCACTGGTAGCGGTAACCCTGGATGGACAAACAGTCAATACTGTACTGACTATAGTACCATTGCCACCTACGGTACAATGTCTCATCGGGAGAGACATTCTAGCGCAACTTGGAGTGGTATTATCCAATGATCAGTGCCCTTTAGTTTAAGCGCCATTGCTTGGACTTTCCCGATTCCACTCACCTGGAAAACAGACGAACCGGTGATGGTAAAGCAGTGGCCTTTAAAAAGGGAAAGCCTTGAACAAGCACATACCTTGGTAGAAGAACAATTTCAGCAAGGTCATTTGCGACTCTCGACCAGCCCATGGAATACTCCAATATTCGTAATCAAGAAGAAGTCAGGCAAATATCGTTTACTCCATGATCTATGGAAGGTGAACGACCAAATGGAACCCATGGGGGCCCTTCAGCCCGGACTACCCAATCCTGCTATGCTGCCTGAGGCATGGCCCCTCTTAATCATAGACTTAAAGGACTGTTTTTTCACTATAGCGCTACATCCTGATGACATGAAAAGATTTGCATTCACTTTACCAGCAGTTAATAGGGGAGAACCAGATAAACGATTCGAATGGACTGTTCTCCTGCAAGGGATGCGGAATTCCCCCACTCCGTGCCAACTTTATGTGGATACCGCCTTACAGCCTTTGCGGAAGGCATGGCCTGAAACTATCATCTATCATTATATGGACGATATCCTTTTCGCTCAAAAAGAACAGTTTAGTGAAAATCAACTGCAAACAATCATGACAACCCTTAAAGCATCATCATTAGTTGTTGCGCCTGAGAAAGTACAGCGAACTAGTCCATGGAAATATCTTGGGTGGACTATAACTATGCGAACAATCACTCCGCAAAAGCTCCAGTTAGATACAGACATCACTACCCTGCATGAAGCACAAAAATTTATGGGAGAGATACAATGTCTGAAGCCAGTCGTAGGCATCCCGAACAGCCTACTCAGTGCACTTCGTCCTCTTCTAAAAGGAACAGACCCAGCGTTACCCATTCAACTCACCTTTGCACAACGCCGGACCATCGATTTGATCGTTCAATGTATTGGCAATCATTATGTGCAGCGCAGAGACTTTGATAGCCCAATAGACTTGACTGTTTGGTGTGCCCGAAGCCATCTGTTGGCAGCTCTGTCCCAGAACTTAAAGAAAACGGGGGAGACGAGGGTGTTGGAATGGCTCTCCCCTCCGTTACAAGCAAGAAAAACTGTATATAGTAAAATTGAGCAACTCGCAGATGTAATAAAGCGGGGCCGTCAGCGTATCATTGATGTCGCTGGACAAGAACCCACTCAAATTCAACTACCAATCCAAAAATCGGACTTGGACTGGTTTTTAGCTAACTCCACGGAATTGCAAGAAGCCTTATTGGGAGCAGGCGCGATTATCAAGACAGGCCCGTTGCAACCAAAAATGCTCCAGTGGCTTGCGGAGTGGCAGTGGATAGTGAAACCGTGGCGATCAGCCACGCCCCTTGAAAATGCTACTACAGTCTATACTGATGCCGGAAAGAAATCTAGAAAGGCGGCCATGACATGGAAGGAGGGCAAGCAGTGGAAGCACAAGATATGGGAGGCTGAGAGTCGAGACAGCTTGCAGACCCTGGAGCTGAATGCAGTCTTACAGGCTTTTATACAATTCCAGGGACCGTTGAACGTGGTTACAGACTCCTTGTATGTTGCGGGGGTACTGCAAAGAATAGAGGATGCCAGCATCAAGGAAACTCATAACCCACGACTGTATGACCTTTTGTTGCAGCTAGTGAGAATGTTGAAACAAAGGAAGGCACCTTATTGCGTGTTACATATAAGGAGCCATAAGTGGAATATTGGAATGGGAGAGGGAAATGCGCGAGCTGATCAATTGGTCATGCCAGCGTCAACGCAAAACAATTTGGAGCAGGCCCGGGAAGCACATGCTCGCCTACATCAAAATGCGAAAGGATTACATCGAATTTATGGAATCCCCATCACACAAGCTAAGCTAATAGTGCGAGCATGCCCAACATGCAGCCATCACAATGGGGGAATTGGGTTAGGATGTGGAGTGAATCCAAGGGGGCTGAAATCAAATGCTCTATGGCAGATGGATGTAACCCATGTGGCAGAATTCGGAGGACTCAAATATGTGCATGTGGTAGTTGATACATACAGCAAGTATGTTTGGGCGACCGCTCAGCGAGGGGAAAAAGCACTACATGTCATGCGGCATTTGACTGCTAGTTTTGCAGTCATGGGGGTACCAGAAGCGATCAAAACAGACAATGGACCCGCTTACTGTAGTAGCACAGTTAGAGAATTCTTGAAGCTTTGGGGAATAATGCACACAACAGGCATCCCGCATTCTCCTACGGGACAGGCTATAGTAGAGAGGGCCCATCGAACTCTAAAACAATATTTCAATAAGCAGCAGGAAATTGTCGACCCCCAACAGAGGTTGGCACAAGCTGTTTATGTCATAAACCATCTTTGTGTATTCGGGCAAGATCAGGATCCTCCCGCAGTCTTACACATGAAAGAAAGACAAAATAATAGTCACAAGCGTGCATTAGTGTATTATAAGGACCCAAAAACAGGATTGAGAGAAGGGCCTGTAGAAGTGATATATTGGGGTCGAGGTTATGTGTGTGTTTCCACGCCTACAGGAACCCTATGGATTCCAGCAAGATGTATTAGACCAGCCCTGACGACCGTCTAGCCGCAGAATATAACCACTGACAGCTAGTGCCAATTTGGACCCCAGCGAATTCCGTCTAAATTGAACTCGGCCTGCGATGCGCGGCTCATCAGATTGAGTACCACTTCCAAGAGCTATGCAGGGGGGGAATGAATTCCCACTAAATGGACCACGTCGATCGTCTCTTAAGACCCGTTCACCGTAGTGAAGAGCAGCGACTGTTATCCAAATTACGGCTTATCGTCCCTCTGATTTTGGGCCAACTGCCGAAAGAACAGAAGTATCCACTGCTCAACATTGATCCTGACTATTTTAACATTATTCTGAGAGATTTGAAAAATTTGATAGAATGGGACGCACCTACCATTTATTTCTGTCCCTTATGTAAAACTAACTGCAATGCTTTTATAGATTTTTATTGTGCTTATTGTACCCAAGTAGTGCATTGTAGGAGAAAAGACTTGCAATCTTGGTTTTGTCCCACTTGTGACTATCAAATTAATAGACGAGGGGCATTTGTTTTGTATTTTTTAGCTGAGCTTAATGGTTTTGATATTGACTCCCCAGAAGAAGCTCTGCAATTATACGAATCGCCTGAACAATTGTTTTTAGCCGAGCAACGGGCAAGACTGACTTTTTGGGTTAAGGTCGTTAGTGGATCAGTAGAGTCGCATATATTGAAGCATTATTGTAGGAATTATTATAAGAAATGTTACAGAAAATATTACAGGCGTTGATTTTGCTTTGGAAGATAGAAGTAGGTTTCGCTTTTTTTCCAATACAATCTAAACAAAATGTATGGGTGACTTTGGCCAATCTTACAAAGCAAAACGCTATTTGTCTCTCGGTAGCAACCCCTTCTAATCCCTTCTCAACGTGCCTTGTAGGAGTGCCTGACGTTGATTGGCCGTGTCCAGCAAGCGCACCGGCCTGTAATAATTCTGACTTAAGGTTAACCGCGGATTCCTGGGATTCATGGATGCCTCACCGCCCTATTGCAGATTTAGAACCACAAGAATTGGAAATTTTAGGCTCTCTGGTAGCAGATGCCTGCATTTATTTTAATCACTCTTCAATCCAGGCAGCCCACAGTTATTACACGACGGTCAATGCCACTGTGCCATATTATCGCAATGCCAGTTTGTGGTCTAATTATACCTCCGCAAACCTTTCTAAATCTTCAAACAATCCGATCACTCTCCCACCAGGATATTTTCTCATATGTGGGGATCGTGCATGGCCCGGAATCCCATCCCATATTAAAGGAGGTCCCTCTACCATTGGTAGGCTAACCTTACTAACTCCCAATGATAGCATGATTCTTAACATCTCCCGAAGTTCGCGAAATCGGTCAACCCGATCCCTACGTCATCGATTTACACAGGATTGTAAAGACAATGTCAATTTTTGGTCCGTTGAGCAAATCATATTTGGTTCCTTCTTTACTCCGAATGTTGCTGTAGCCGGCGCTCTTAGTCAACTACGCAACCTCGGATGTTGGCTGGCAAAACAGACCAATGCAACCTCCCATCAATATTGGACCTACTCGTAGATGTTGATTCGGTAAGGCACGCCACTCTTCAAAATCGTGCAGCCATAGATGTTTTACTGTTAGCCCATGGTCATGGCTGCAGAGAATTTGAAGGCATGTGTTGTATGAATCTCTCTGATCATTCCAAATCTGTAACTGCCCATATACAAGAGTTACACGACCTCACTAGCCACCTACAGGTTAACTCAGGTTTTGGATTGGAAGATTGGCTCAAGTCTCTAGGTCTTGGTCCTTGGTTAACTAGCTTGTTAAAAACAGGTTTAATAATCTTACTTCTGTTTTGTTGTATGGTGTTCCTTCTACCGTGCTTTTGTAGCTGCTTGCAGTGTATGATTGAAAAGACAATGCAGTCTATGTTATATGGGGCGTACCCTGTGGTTAAAGAAAACGGGGGAGGTGTGGAGAGTCAGGAGTCAGCCATTAGGAACTGGTTACGAGACAAAGGCCATAGTCAGACAAATCTGCTTGAACTAGAAGACGTGGCATGAAGCAAGGTCAGTCCGTCCTTGGTGGTAAACAAAGGAAGCTGGAAAGTCCCTAAAGGAAGAGGAGTGCGGAACAGAGAGCACAGAACAGGATAAGCGATAACCGCAGGAATGTAAATAATATGCTATGACGCAAATGGCTGAACGACCAATAATGAGCTTAAGCTTTGCAATATGTATAAGCTAATTATCATGGCTATAAGAATGATTGTAATGCGATCAATAAAGGAGTTCCACTGATGAACCATCCGGTGTCAGTGACTCCCTCCGTCTTCAACACTGGTGGACAATAAGTTTGAGTCAGCAATGTGCCCTAGTGGCCAAGAAGGCCAAGGGTATCCTGGGGTACATCAGGAAGAGTGTAGCAAGCTGGTCAAGGGAGGTTATCCTCCCCCTTTTCTCTGCCCTGATGAGACTCCATCTGGAGTATTCTATCCA
The DNA here is from genome assembly GCA_033558185.1 of Dromococcyx pavoninus. NCBI lineage: Eukaryota > Metazoa > Chordata > Aves > Cuculiformes > Neomorphidae > Dromococcyx > Dromococcyx pavoninus. The sequence goes on along the minus strand of JAUMJL010002131.1, from coordinate 28,902 downwards.
GTTCTGGGCTCCCCAGTTCAAGAAAGACCAGGAACTACTGGAAGGAGTCCAGCAGAGGGCCATAGTGATGATTAGGGGAGCGGGACATCTCTCTTAGAGGAAAAGCTGAGAGACTTGGGTCTGTTTAGCCTCGAGAAGACTGAGAGGGGATCATATCAGTGCTTATAAATATCTAAAGGGTGAGTGTCAAGAGCATGGAGCCAGACTTCTTTCAGTGGTGTCCAGTGACAGGACAAGGGGCAATAAGCATAAACTGTAGCACAGGGAGTTCCACCTGAACGTGAAGAGAAACTTCTGTACTGTGAGGCTGAAAGAGCACTGAAACAGGCTGCCCAGGGAGGCTATGGAGTCTCCTTCTCTGGAGGTAGTTAAAACCTGCCTGGATGTGTTCCTCTGGAACCTGCTGCAGGTGAACCTGCTTTAGCAGGGCGCTTGGACAGAATGACCTCCAGAGGCCCCTTCCGACCCCTACAATTCTGTGATTCTATGATATTTAGCCAAATAGTTACATCATCAGTGAAACAGCTGGAGATCTGCTAGTCTTTTTCCTGAAAGTCAGAAAGTCGACAAACTCAAAATGAGCAGTACTAAATGTAAGTCCTGTTTTCTTAGTATGATGCCCCTGCTTCAGGGTGCTTTGCTGCTCCCTCCTAGATATAATGTCAGAGTGTCTTTGGTCTGTGGAATGCAACCTTGCTGGAATGCTTTCTATAAGCATGATCTGTGGTTCTTGCTGGAATGAGTCCAGCAAAGGGCAACTAAATTGATTAAGGGGCTGGACCATCTTTCATATGAGCAGAAGCTGAGAGAACTGAGGTTGTCTAGCCTGCAAAACATATGATAGGCTCTGGAGTGTCCTCTCTCCAGGTATTTATGCACATGGAAAGGATCTAAAGGAAGACTGAGCCAGGCTCATCAGTGGTGCCTGGTGACATGACAAGAAACTGAGTGTAAATTGAAACATGGGAAATTCTGTCTGAACAAACACATTTTTACTGTGGCTGGATACTGGAATAAGTTGCCCTAAGAGGTTATGGAGTTTCCCATCCTTGGAGATAATCGAAACCCAACTGGACAGAGTATTGAGCAAGCTGTGCTTGCTGGTTGTGCTTGAGCAGAAGAGTTGGACTAGACAGTCTCAAAATCTCTCTTCCAACCTTAATTATTCTGTGATGATCAGATGCAGGGACCTGAGAAATGTTTTCTCTGTAAGTTTTTTATGTATTGGATCTTAGACAGATTTACTTTTATTTGGTGCAAGTAGCTAGTGTAGCATGGAGTCTTGTAAGGAAAACTTAATGGTCTAAGATGTTCCTTGCATTAAACATAGTGCAGGGGAAGGGGAGGGACTATTTCTTTCTGGGAAAAGCTATAATGATAGTCTGTGTATTCTTTATCTTGTAAGTTTTTTGTACTCATTCTCTGGCTTTTATTTCTGACTGCTCTTTCTTGGCCTTTCCTCCTCCAAAATTGTATAGGGGAAAATGTGAATAAAGCAGTAAGTGTTCTTACAAGCATGTTTCTAATACTGTAAAACGATCTTGACTTAAGAAGGGAAATAGTGACTCCTATCAAAATATCTACAGATGTATTTTGAGACACCGGAATCAGGTATAAACACTGTTTGGAGTCATCATGGGTAGTAACTAGGCTGTCTGCTCCATGCTATCCAGAGAGCACCCAGCCTTCAGTGCACTTGGTTAGCAATGCCCAGCGTTCAAATCTGCTTTCAAGTGTGCCTGCCTTTTCCTGTTAATCCTGCTGGGAATTGCCAGATGAATGTAACTTCTTTTTTTTTCCCCCTCGGGTACAAAATGAGACAGAGTTGTCTTCATTGTCACTTGTAAAAATTAATGGTTCAATATAATCTCTCTGCTGAAGGATGGTGATGTTAAGAACGCTCTTGGTCCGTGCTCTGTTCATACGTTATTCTGCTGTCTGCCGTCTATCACTGCCCCTTAGGCTGCATGTTTTAATTCCTGGATATTACATCAGTGCCTTCTGCTCTAAACGAGTGCAAGGTTGAGAGCATTTGTGGTTTGCACGTCTGTTACTCAGGGAATGCAGAAGAGTTGAACGTTTTCTCCCTTCTCTCCCCAGACAGCCTGCCTGCGTTCCCCATTGCCATGGTGGCAGGGATAGTCATCGGTACGGTTACAGGTCTCTCACCGCTCATCTCTATTGTCGTGTGTCTTGTCATCAGAAAGAACAACTCTAAAAAACGATACTCTGGGTAAGAGATCTCCCTCCTCGCCTGTGGACGAAGTGAGGAACAGAAGCAGGATCAGAGGGAGGGCTTAGAGGGGGGTAGGAGTTGTTTTCAGCCAAGTCTGGGCAACTGTGGCTAAAGATAACGTACAGCTGTGTGGGACACTGGTCACATGTCTGTAATAGTTATCTTTGTACTGTGCTTGAGAAGATCTACTGACCATGAATTACACCTGAAAATCACTAAATCTTGTAGCTGTTCCCCAGGCATGAGCCTATATGTCCTAAGAACGTTTAATCCAAAATCCCCTAGCTCTGGTTGGTTTCCCCTCTCTTCCCTCCAACTGTGCTTCCCCCTGCCGCCCCCAGCCCCCAAAGGAAGAGTGCCACACATGCACATTTAAGGAATGCTCTGGGCTGAGATTAAGACTGGATTTTTCAGTTACGAGTGTCTGGCTCCTGAGCCTGGAATATGCTTGCCAAAACCCCATCCATCACCACGCTCCAAAGTAAGGAAGGGGTAGTCGCTCTACATCCATTCTCATTCACTCTCTGTTTTTTGGGTAACTGTTGCCACCCCTGCAAGGTTTTTAGTGTTAGGAGGATAACTCCAAAGTGAAGCATAGATTTTTGAGTGGGCATACGAAAAGCAACAAGAAATAACAAAAGCAGACTTGAGTCCTGTGGTGATAGAACTTGGTGCTGGTGGGGGAAGTGCTTCCTTTTTTCTCTCCTCTGTAATTAGCTGGTAGTTTGCTTCTATAAAAGAATGAAAATTATATATGTAGTCTTAGAAACAAACCCCAAACTTATAACTTCTATTCTTTCTCCAACAAATATTCCTGCTTCCTGCAGGTTCTTTGGGTTGCCTGTGGGATAAGAGAATATAACTCAAAAAAATTAAACTTATAGGGGTTTCTGAATTGAACTTTGCCCTGTCCTTTTCCCAGTTGGAGAGCTTAGAGAAAGTGAGTTGGCTATTGCCCAATGGTAAGGGTAAATACAGCAAAGGCGGATGTGTGTGCTCAAAATTGTGTGGAAAGCCTGATTTTCTCTTTCTGCATGTGTCCTTCCCCTAAGAACTGAGAAGAAGCCTGCAGTGTCATGCACCAGTTGTGTGCATGAGGTGGTCTGCTTTCCTTGTTTCCCAGTAACCCAGTCTCCAGTGTCTTCCTGCTGAAGAACAGGTGCTGTTGCTCAGCCCGCAGCAGTAGTTCATGCACTGTAATTTCTTTTGCTCTCTTGGGAAAGTAACCTCTGAAGTTTAAATACTGCTTTCACTGACTGTGCCAGCTCTGCATGACACGTAAAGAGAAACCAAGTGTGCTGTGACCCCCTCCAAACTTACAGACTGTCTTTTACATGATGCTAACCCAGTATGTGGTAGTGGTGGTGGTGAGATGCTCTTACTCGTGGATAACCATTCTGCCTTGAACTGAGGTGGGCTGGGGCACTGCGCGGCGTCTGGAACCCCTGCATGGCCACAGTCTTCATTCATGCTCTGACTTTGGTGTTTTTTTGTTTTTATATTTTCTTTCTGCCTTGGTGTGCTGGGATCGGATCCTGCTTACCTTCCTCTCCTTACAGAGATCCTGATATAGACGCCAGATTGGGAATGTAACAGGGCTGGGTCTTCTCTTCCAGTCCCACTAGACACCATGGTAACTAATCAAGTTGGTGGTTGGTGTTAATACCTGTGTGTATGTGTACACGTTTCCTCTTCCTTTGCTGACTAACCAGCTAGCTCTCTACTAACATAACTTCACTGTAATTTGTGCTGGAATCTGTTGGCAAAGGGGTGATGCATTTCACTGGGTGCTTGGGTTTCATTGTCTCGTCTAACTGGGTTGGGATTGTTGCTTATCCCAGATGATGTCCCTCCATCTCTTCCAACAATGAACTTGCCAGTGCATTGACTAAAGCACAGGAAATTCAGACCCCCTTTCTGTGTCAAAATAAACGTAAATTCCTTGTAAGTGTTACTCTGACTCAGACAGCTTAGGTGTTTGAAAACATGCAGTGATCTAAGTGCATTAGTTGCTTAAAACCTGAATTATGACTTTTAGATAGTGTAGATCTGAGCAATTTAGTGCATAAAACAACCAATTGATGATTACATAATTTTGGTAACAGGATTGCTTTGTGCCTGTTTGAGACAGTAGAAGCCCCTTACCATGATAGCTGGGGGCAGTATTTTTATTTTATTACTGCTGCATGTATGAGGAGCTAAGTCTTCCATGGTTAGGCTTGCCAAAGGATGAAATATGATTGCCCTGTGAGGAGGTGGTCTGTTTAATGTCACTGTGCTCATTTGTTTTTCTGTACTTGTTTTGTACACTTGTTTGTCTACAAAGATTGAGGGAAAAGGATGCCCTGTGGTCAGAGGGTTGTGTAGCAAAGGGAACACCTGTGTCTGCTCGCAAGGAGGTCGTTAACTTTCTTTCCTGGGTGCTTGTGTATGAGAAGGGAGACCTAACATTTGAAAACCTATTACATTGCCCAGAAGCTATTAATGTTAAGTTTAAGGGCATTTGCTCATATACTTAGCACTGCGGTATTCATTCTTCTGTCTGTCAGTCCTGCTTTAAGCAGGTGCAAAGAAGCAAACAGAGAGTGAAAACTGGCAACCTTCTTTAGGGGTGTTGTTTCTCACCACAAGACACTTTTATTGTTTGAAAAACAAGGTTTACCCAATTGGATGTTCAAGTAGCTGTGTCAGGGTACATGGCTTACATGTCACACGTGACTGGTAAAATAATTGCTCCAGAGAGTAATGTCTGTTGTGAGTGGGCAGAACTATTATAGCCTAACCAAAAGCAAGGAAACTAATGTGGAGTTTGGTAGGAAGTACCTTTTTGGTAGGGTGTGCTGGTGGCCCTTGCCACATATTCTCTCTAACTGTAGTACCAATATAACACTTTCCTCGGTGACTGAGGCTATTTGGCTTATAGTTAGAAAATAACTGCTGTTTACCAATGTTAGCTGAGTCTGAGGCCTCAGTGAAGAAAACACATATGGTTTTAAACAGGTTAGGTTGAACAGGAATATCTAGGGAGGAAGGGGTTTTGGAGGGGCTGCTGTCCTATTTTTGTAGTTATTCCTTCACGTTGGTTGCCAATAAGACTCTGTGAGGAGGGATAGAGAAATGTGTGGGGAGAGATGGAGAGTTATATGTGTTTATTTCAGAATCCATTATGTTCATTTTTACTTTGGCATAATTTGCCACATTCATCTTGCCATCACTTGTTTTGTTTTTGTTTTTGTTCTTTTTCTTTTTTTCTTTTTTGTGCCTCTTGAACATTGTCGTGCAAACTCTGCTCTGCCACCTCGTCAGCTGCAGTACATCTGAGAGCTTGATGTCACCGGTTAAGCAGGCTCCGCAGAAGTCACCCTCCGACACAGAGGGTTTGGTAAACATCGTGCCCGCCAGATTGCACCAGGTAAACTGCTTCCTGCTGCAGGATCCTCCCAGAGTATGGGGGAGATGGTGCAGACAAGATAAAGGCAGGGTGGGACACATGAATTAGGTGCTGTCTGTGAGGGTGATGAGGGCTGGGGGTAAAAGTGTCTGTCCAAGGAATGGACAGTATGCTGGGATTGGTGTTCTCTTCCATAGAAGACTTAGTGCAATTGAAAGAATAGTATCTTGATATCTATCAGCTGAGATGGAGTTTTATGCCCTTTCTGTATGAATATATTAAAACAGATGGTTCTGCTCTCTTGCGTTAACCTACATGAGAGGTAGTGAAGCGCAAGGATGGGGAGTGGGCAGTGGGTGCCTGTTCAGTGTACAGACAGCATCATCTACTAGAGGCGTAATCACCCCATAAAGCTGCCTAATCTGTGCTAGGATTCTAATGGGCAGGAAGTTTACTTACCCTCTCATGACTGAGAAGGTGCCTGCCCCGTGGCACGCACTTCCTTTGCAGGGAAGTGAGCCTGCACAATGCAAGCACTGACCAGTGATGATCAGTTTGAAGATGACTTTTGCTGTTGAGAGCTCTCCTCTGCTGAGCCGCCTAACTTCTGTGGGATTGAATTGCTGTGCTTTGACTTGTGTTTGCTGCAGTTAGCAAAGTTCTGCTGACTTTAAAGAGGAAAGGTAGCTCTTATCCAGACTTAAAATCCCATGGAAAGTGAGTCGGAGAGGAGAGACTGTGAGTCATACAGGGATTCTGTGCAATGTGTGATTAACCGTGTACAGGATTTCTTTACTTATGTTTTTTATCTCTTGATTTGCGTATTCCCAGTAATTTGCTTGTGAAGGTACAGATCTTGAGTGAGTTTAAGTCTCAATAGGACTTTTTCTTCATTAGCTACCTTTTAGCAAGGGGTTGCAGAGTAGTGTGTGAACAGATGGGTTTTTAATTCAGATTCAATACCTGGTTTCTTAATTTCTCCTGACCAAATAATGGACATGTGCGTTCTTGTGTTAACACTACAGGAAAAATAAACCCAGGGCTAACAGTGAGCTGGATAGAGTCAAAGTCCCTGCTCTGTTGGGCTTCCAGTGTGGTTTTGAAATGGATCTTGCTCTTGGCTTCTGGAGTTTTAGCACATAGGTCCACAAAGTTACGTGCTGACTTCAGAGAATAATTATTCTCTGAACATAAAGGCAATATACTCAAGTTATGAGATTTAAAAACAGTTCAGATTTTGACCGGAGTGGGTCTAGTAGCAGCAGGCTGCCTGTAAGGCCTAGATAAATCTTGTCTTTTCTAGTTCATGGAAGAGACTTCTAGAATTGGTGAATGAGACAGGTGATTCCTGCCTCCCCACTCCCCCCAAAAAGGAAGAAAAAAAGAAGAAAGCTTACATGTGGAATGTATGTTTTGGTAGTTGTTGGAGTGAGCTTCCCCAGGTCAAAAACCCAAGATGTTTTATTTAATTATTGTCATGGTACATGGATGAGGAGTTTTGCTGTTCTGCAGTTACATCATGACAGCAAAAATACTTTTATCTCCTCTGTAGTGTTTTGGTGTGAAAACTTGCTGTGTCTTCACCCATGCACCCAGTGTTCTGGGTCTCTATGTACTGTAAAGAACATATCAGGGTATATCTACACTTTGTAAAGCTAACTCAGAATCAGTGTGCTTTTGCCCTTCTGTAGTCACTCCAGTCTGCTTATTCCTTGACTGAGTCCTCCAGGGTCTTCCCGCAGTTAAGTTCCTAAAGGAAAACCCAAAGTGTGAACACTCCTGACCTCAAAGGAAAAAGATGGCAAAAGACTTTTGTTTTATTTAGTTTAGTTTTTTTAATTTTGAATCTTTTTTTTGTCAGGCAAAAAGAGCTTTGTCTGGATTTTCTTTTCTTGGCAAACATTTGTAGCAGCAAGTGGTTTGTCTGCCTTCTGTGAAGCATTTGCCCCATCTTTACAGAACAGCAAGTAAACATATTTACTTTCTTTAAGAAGTTCCACAATAAAACCAGGATAGAACAGATTTTGTGCAGATGGTTTAAATCAGTGAGGGAACTTGATTACATTTATAATTTGAACTTCAAGCCCAATGTTTTTTCTTTATAAAACAGGGGTGATATCAACATGCAAATTAACATACTTGAAAACTAGCATCACATATAAGTGAAACCTGGTATTTCTTGGTAATCAAGAGATTAGTTGTAGTATTCAAACTTTTGAGATGTTGTGTAGGCAAAATGCTAATACTCAGATTCCTAGCATTTCCCAGAAGCTGTTGCAGGCTGCTTGCTGATTCAGGCACACTTTTAGACCAGTGGCAGTTTTAGACCAGTGGTTCACACAGTCAGTGCTGTCATCAAACAGTAAAGGCCTCTGGACATCCTTGTAGCCTTTTACTTGGTAGGAGGTGTAGGGAGTGACTGAATGCTTTGTGCTTCACTGGTGGACAGGAACTGTGAATACAAATACACAAGTCTGCCTCTGCAAGTTTAAACAGTAATAGAGGTGTTCACTCTCAAAGAGTGGCATTTATTTGTTTTGTCATTTATGTATCAATTTAAGAATCAGCAGTGAAGTATTTATCCATGCACTTGTACTTGCACTTCCTTTGTGCTTTGGGGGCAAGTTTGTCAAGTGTGGGCGTTGTTTTCTGGAGCGCCCCAGAGTATTGAAAGTCTGCAGATCTGATTCTGTGAATGTTTGGCTGATTGAATCAACTCCACTTATTTTTACTGTGTCGTTCTTCTCAGCAGGTATGTTCTGTCCTGTCAAACTTCTGTGTGGCCTTTCTTCCATGCCGTCATTCTGTAGTGACACATATTCTACCATGACAATTATTTGGATGAGTGAGAAAAGCATTTCCAGTGAAGGCAAGAACTATGTGTGTTTCCCACATGGATCTCCTTATTTAGTTAGTAATCTGGGTTGCATCAGGCAAAGTGGAAAGCAGATGTGTGTTGTCCCAAGATATGATAAGGTGGCTGTCATTTGTCTTTGTGCTTTGCAAGTAGCTGAGTATTTGTATCTGGACAGGCTGAAGGACCACTGATCTTAAAGTGCAACTTCCACAGAAGCGCATTTCTGATGTACAGAGCAGTATGGTACAGAGATCCTAATCAGGCAGGACTGTCAGTGTTGAAGCGGGGAGCACTAAAGCTACATTAATTTAAATGCAGATCTCTGGCTTTGTTTTTGCTGGTTTCAGACCTACCTGAACAGGCTGTGTTCAGACTCTGTTCCAGACTTTGAACTGGACCCCAGGACCCTGGGAAGGAGCAGTCCATGGTGCCAGGAATCTTGATTTAAATTTCAGATAAATTCCCTGGAGCTAGAGGCTGGGGTAGTTGCCATATCTTTTAGATTCTGAAATATTTGAAAATACTGTAGACCATTGATAATCCATGATGGTCTAACTTTGTAATTCCTTTTTCTTTGCAATTCATGACTCTGCTGACAAACCATTGGCAAGGTATCAGTACACCTGCTACTCTTCTCCCTTCAGTTCTGAATGGAAAAACTGCAAGGCTTAGGGAAATGCTGGGAGATACATGGCAGTTCTGGTCTGTCTTCTGGTTCTCAAGAGTCAGGATGATCTTATTTGGGATTACATGAATGTTCTGAATTATTTAGACTTTTTTGAAGCTATTACTTGTGGAAGAGGAGTCTTTGCAAAGAATCAGATCACTGGAGGTGTCAAATGCAGGGGGAAAAATGGCCCTGGTGCTGATTATAATCAGCTAGAAAATCAGTTGGCAGCAAATCAAATAGATGGAGCATTATAATAAATTCTTGATCCTACTTTTCTCTGTGTTAGCTAATCTATCACTTAGGTGATAATGAACACATCAAGACAATGATAGTTCAGTTTGGATCGGGTGATCACAGCAGTCAGTCTCACCACCATCACTTAACATGCTGGTTGCAGCATAATATCTATAATTAACCTGGCGTAAAATTAGAATAGTGAGAAGGTAACTGATCCTGAATGAACTCCTGTGGTAGAAAATTGACTCATCAGAATTACTTGAACAAAACTTGGAATGACATAATGGGTGCTTTATGCAGTTGTAGATCTATTTTTTTATGTTTTTAACTGGCAGGAAGTGCTCTCAAGCTGAATTTATCCTGCCCTTGACCTTTGGCCTCAGGCAGATGAGATTTCCAAAATTGTTTACAAATGAACCTTAGGGTCACTTTGCCTTGAAGTTTATATAGACACTGCACTCTAATTGGAATTAGTAATGTAATCCTGATACAACATTGGAGACCAGAACAACATGAGAGCCAGTAGTGGAAAAAGGAAGTGTCTTTAATGAGACTTGAAATCCAGAGTTTTGTAAGACAGCAGTGTCTTTTTTTGGAGCATTTTCTCAGTCTGTTATTTATATTCAGTGTTTTATATCTGCTCACAAGTTTTCGTCCTGTCCATGTCCTTCCACTACTTCTTATCACTTGGGAAATACTTTACCCAGAAGGAAGAAAGTTTGGTTTTAAACTGCTTCTCAAAGATAACAAGGTATTTATTAGATCTGTGCTTTGCCATTGTGTTGGGGGGGTGGGGAAACAGATGTGCAGAAATGTACTTATGGTCCTTCAAGGAATTATTTTCTTTACAGAAGGTCTCTTTTCATCTCTGGCCTCTAATTGTTTTGGAAGATAGATGGAAGGATTCCTGGGTACCGGGGAGAAGAGAGTAGGAGAAGTGCCTGTGAAGGCTACTTCCTCCTGTGATGTAAGGGAAACAGAAAGAGAGTTAAATGAATGAAATGGTTTTGAAGCAAGAATTGCTAATAAAGCTGCAATCAAACTAAAAGATCTCTCTCCATGTGATTTCCCCCCACACCTCCAAATAGGACAGTCCCTTTCCCTCCTGCACGGGGATGTATGGGAGTGTGTGTAGTCTCTCTGGTAGGTGGTCGCAGACGCCTTCTGCTCTGTGCTTTTGTCAGTTGGAGCATGCAGAATGGGAGCTGCAGGTCAGACCTTTCCATAAGGGTCCCACCTGTCTTGTTGGGTACCTGCTCTTCATAGTGTGCAGTTCTGTCCTCAGCCCATCTCGAACAGCTGGCAGTTTGCTTTCCTGTGGGCTGTGCTTTGGAGGACACGGTATTTTAGGAGGGTGCTGGCGTGTTTGCATGCTCTGCTGAAAAATGGTGCTGTAATGTCCTCCACTGCACCCCAGCAAGTGTAACGAAGGTGTGTGGCCGTGCTTGCCCAGTGTCTGTGGAGGTGCTCACTGCCTGGGTTGGCTTGAAAGGCAGGTAAGAATTCTGCATTACTGCACTGTTTCAGTATTTTCTGGCTTGCTGTTATGTAAGTCTTGATCGCATCACTTGCTTGGGCAGTGCCACAGGATGCCTGTAGGTTTGCTCTCTGCCTCTTTATCTGTGTGGTAAAGCTGTGCTGGGATTTATAGGACTTGAGTGGCAGTATGGGAAGTATACTCTGCTGTCGACTCGTAAATCTGTAGTACAGTTCCTCTTGAAAAATATTAAGTCTGGTCTGCATCTGCCTAAGCCATGTATCTTTGCTCCGTAGTGTGTAAGAATTGCTGCTTTTCAGGCAAAGCATTCTAGATTTTGCTTTATGTGAGAAGCAAGCGGCCATAGCAGTATTAAAGGGAGAAAACCGTGCTGTTTGGCACGCTCCTCGTAGTAGAAAGGTGGCAGACTAGAGCTCGTCTGTAGGGGAGGCTTCATTCCACCTGCTTCAAAGTGCCATCAGCAATCATAAAAGCTCTGTGGTGTCGCTTTAGCTTTGGTCTTGCTGCAGCCCCTGCGGAAGCAAGGGGCAATACAGCCTGTTCTGAAAAATACTGACTGTGATTTTCTTGTTGTGTTCCCAGGGCCCAGTCATTTACGCGCAGTTAGATCACTCCGGAGGACAGCACAGCGACAAGATTAACAAGTCAGAGTCTGTGGTCTATGCTGATATTCGGAAGAACTGAGATGAGATCCTAAGCTATCCAAAAGAAAACACACATTCAGACTGGAATTGCTTGAACAAGATTTGACCCAGAGAACTCACATGTGGCCTTTGATGCCTAGGCTAGGACCAATGCATGTGCATTACAGAGGAAAAGATATATACGTATGGTGTGTAAATAGTCTATTTAATCGTACAGAAGTGAGACCAATGTTGCATGTTGAGATGCGGTAAGAATTTTGCTTATAAATTGCTAATAATCTTTTTTGTATCTTGTGTGACGAGAGAGAAAGTGAAAACTCGCATCACATTTTTAAATATTTTTATCTTGATTGTTAATGGAGAAACTGGAAGATGCCTGAAGCTTCTAGATCGACCTGGAGATTCTTTTTTTTGCTTATAGGGCCTGATTTCTTTTGTTGAGGTGAATGTAAAGAAGATATCTTCTTTATATTCATAGAGTTCTTCATGTGTACAGGGTATTCATCTTTGCTGGTCAGATTCTTAATACAAGCTGCCTTCTCATATAAACTGGACACTCTCACTTGGTCTTGTAGGCTGAAATGTTACTCCTACTTATGAGAAATATGTGTCTTAGCAGTGTAAGTGAAGGAAATGTTTAGGCCTGCCTGACCTGTGTAACACAGGTCACAGAACTATTTACATCTGTATTGAACATGTCTATTCAAGCTTAATCCTTTAAGGTATAGGGATGGTGCTGATCTAATGAATTTTGTGCCATGGTAGTTTACCTGTGAAAACTTAAGAGCTAGTGAGTTCAAGGCATAGGAAGATGGAGCTGTAGGTGGCTGCCTCAGACTCTGTTGAAACTTCCAAAGAAGTGTTTCTTCCTCGAAGCTCTGTCATTTCATATAAACATGAAAAAGATCTCCAAGGGATCTGAAAGCTGTAGTACTCCCTCACCTCTCTCCCATGGCTCCTTTATACCACTCTCACTTCCTTAGAGATGCTTTATCCGTTAAAAGTCTGTAGTGGAGGCTGAATGACCTCTGCAGGAAATCTAGAGCTTCAGTCTTTGGTGGTTTTTTTTTTTCAGATGTGTTATTTTTGTGTAACCTATAGTTGCACAGAGGATGCAGAGGGCAGTTTTATTTCCTTCCTCTCTGCAAATCTACTACTTGGTTATAATTTCCCAGCTTCTTGTTTCTAGATTACACTCCTCATAGAGTTCTCTTCTGCTGAAGAGGATCATTCTTTAGCTCTCCCATTTGTATCCTGAAATATGGTGCTCAAAACTAGAAGTGGCATTCCAGCTGAAGTCTTCTCAGAGCAGCAGATCATAGAAGTGTTTTGTTTTGTACATCCTTATGTGTTGTTGGCTTTTTTCATAGTAGCAAATAATTTTCAGTTTGGTCTACCATAACCCCTTCTCTCTGATTCTTGTTCACTTCCTAGTTCACTCTGTTTCACAGAACTCCTCACAGAATGGTTGAGGTTGGAAGGTATCTCTGGTGATCATCTAGTCCAAACCCTGCCTCCTCAAGCAGGGTCAGCTAGAGTGGGTTGCCCAACACTGTGCTCAGTTGGATTTTGAATATCTCCACAGATGGAAACTCTACAACATCTCTGGGCAACCTGTTCTACTGTTTCACCACTTAGAGTGACCGAACAGTTAAAGTGCTCCCTTGTGGTCAGGTGGAATTTCCTTTTTTAAAATTTCTGTCCACTGCCTCTTCCCTTTCAGAGAGCGCTACTGAGAAGAGTAATGTTCTTCATTGCCTCTCATCGAGTATTTATACACATTGATAAGATCCCTCCACAAGCTTTCCCTTTTTCAGGCTGAACAATCCCAGCTCTCTCAGCCTTTCCTCATATGAAAAATGCCCCAGTTCCTTTTTCATCTTTGTGGCCTGGCGCTGAACTTGTTTCAGTACATCCATATCTCATTTGTACCGGCGAGCCCAGAACTGGACACAGGACTCCAGGCATGGCTTCACCAGTGCTGAAAAAAGGGGAAGGATCCCTTGACCTGCTGTCCATACTTTGTCTAATGCAGCCCAGGATACCATTTGACTTCTTTGCAGCGGGGGCACGCTGCTGGCTCATGTTCAACCTGGTGTCTACCAGGACCCTCACAGGGCTTTTTCTGCAAAGCTGCTTTCCAGCCAGGCCCCAGCATGTATTGTGCACAGGGTTGTTCCTCCCCAGGTGCAGGACTTTGCACTTTTCCTTCTGAATTTCATAAAGTTCCTCCCAGTCCAATTCTCCAGCCCGTCCAGGTCCCTCTGAATGGCAGCATAACGGTCTGGTGGGCCAGTATGTGAGGTTTTGTATTGTCTGCAAATCTGTCTCTACTTGAATTATGTTATAGCTTTTTCAGACCTCATCAGTTGAAAACTTGGTTTAAATTCTCAACCTGTCCTCCAGTGAGCTTGCAACACTCTTGGCCTAAATTCTACTGTAATATCAAGCAAGTGAAAAATAGTTTTATGCCCATGGCAGACCCTTTCAGAACCACATTAATTATGACAGTACAACTTTAGTAACTATTTTGTGTACAGTGTTTTTTTTTTCCCAACAAAGCTGGGTATGCCAACACTATTTTCTTTCGTGAGGATCAGACTTCACTTGTTTCCTGACAACACCTGCATTTCTTAGAAGCCTCATTAAGATCAGGATGAATCCTGCTGCTGCTGCTTTCGTTATCTACCAGACTGTTACTTCCCAATATTTGTTTTACAGTTGGTAAGAAACAAATGCTTTTGAAATGGTTGATGGAGAAATTTGATTTTGATCTGCCTGTATTCATCCCTGTGCATCACCATCTTTCTCCCCAGGCATTTTAGAGTAGGAGGGAGAAATGTGATGAATGTAGCAATCAATAAACGTGCTGCTCTGAGAAGACAGGGCTGTCCTTAGCTCTGAAGTCTGCTACTAATGTTTTGTTTCTTTTCCTGCTGGAATATACTGGAGAATCTGAGCACAATTCTTATCTGGTGCTGACTTTTAAGAAATGTGCTGATCTGGTGCTAACTTTAAGAAACACACTGATCTGCTTGGTGCTAATTTTAGGAGATGTGCTGATCTAGCTGGTGCAAACTAACTTGAGGAAACATCTTGAATTACTTTTGTTCAGCTAGAGGTGTGTTCATATTGCCTCTTCTGAGGAGGCTCATTGCAAGGCTGCTTGGATCCCTCTGTGAAGGCAGAATGAACTTGAAGGGGGCCTACAAGAAAGCTGGGGAGGGACTTTACAAGTGCAGGTAGTGATAGGACGAGGGGGAACGGCTTTAAATTGCGAGGGGGAAGATTTAGATTGGACATTAGGAGAGAGTGGAGAGGCACTGGCACAGGTTGCCCTCCCTGAAAGTGTTCAAGGCCAGGGTGGATGGGGCCCTGAGCAGCCTGGTCTGGTGGGAGGTGTCCCTGTCCATGGCAGGGGGTTTGGAACTGGATGGGCTTTAAGGTCCCTTCCAACCCAAACCATTCTGTGATTCTGATTCTATGAATCCCTCTCCAGTGCAAAGGCTATTTTTTTCCTTTTTTTTTTGTCATCATGGAAACATGAAAAATGTAGCTTTTAAATAACATATTCAGCCTGAAGTCAAAAGAACCTGATGCAAGGGTTGTGAACTTTCTGTCCCTCAGGCTATCTTAGCTTGTTTAATCATACAATAACCTATGCTGATGAAAGGGACTGATGCCAAGTTGGTTTACTCAGTAAAGTCTCAGGAGACAGAGGACTTCTACTGCCTTGATGGGTAGCAAGCAGAGATTAAAGCCAGACAAATGTCATCATATCCTGATGTTATGGTGACCAGAAGTTTAACTATTTTAGTGCTATTTTCTTAATTCTCTGATGCTGTTCTTTGCAGGTGGAAAGGAGCAACTTGGACTTTAAAGAACCCTGAGTGTGGTGTCCTTGTCCTGTTACAGTACTGCTGCTAGCTCTTTTTAGGACTATCTATTTTAAAAAGAAATGCTGCATGGCAGGCTTGCTGCAGCATAGCTGAGGTGTAGGCAGCCTCTCTTGAGACAGTAACAAGTGACTAAAACTGTTACACGGTCATTGCTTTTGGATAGTGGAGCTGGAGAAGGTCACTGTGATCTGAAAGATTGCAATGAATTCTCTTTTATTCATCATGCACACGGAGCTGGGTTCAATCTGCAATCCATTTTTCAGCTGAGGGTAAAAAGGTCTTTTATGAGTAAAAGTGACTTTAGAATCATAGAATCGTTAAGGTTGGAAAAGACCTCTAAGATCATCAAGTCCAACACAACACCAACATGCCTAATTACACAAGTGCAGTTTTGGATCACCAGCCTGAGCTCTGGCTGCTAAGCTGGCACCCCCTAGAGCGAGAGACATGAATGGCATCATTCATCTTTGTCTTCCCTGGTTTTGATTACCAGAAAAAAATTATGAGAAGAGGATTACAAATAATTATAAAGTATCCATCTAAGTAAATTAGTACCCATACTCAGTACCTCAAATCTCCATTGCCCTTTTTGACTTCAGCAGTTGTTGTGTGAGGAAGATAGCTGGCGTGTTCATTAAATGGCATTAGGAAACACTACAGGATGGCACGTGTCCCTGTAACTAACTGAATGATGTGTCATTTATAACTGGAGACATGTAGGATTTTGTTTTCTCTCAGAGCTTTAGTGATATTATAATTTGTGACTAGAAGAGCTGGAATTAGATTTCTAACCTGTGAGAAGTGTTCAGGTAGCCATCTGTCTTGTAACTGCAGTAGATGTCCATATGCAACTTAGGAGCTGTGTTGCCTCAAGAGTGGATTCATTGAGGTCAAGTGTGGGCTGTTTTTGATTTATAACCAAAACACCTTCACTCTGTTTTGAAATCTTGTCTTGGAAGTTTACATTATTGATGTATCTACCTAGGATCTCAAATACCAAATGTCCTTATTGTGTAACAGGTGACGGAATTATTTTCTCTTTAAAACCATCAGAGGCTGAGAAGGTGGGTGCCTCTGGGCTGTGGCCACACCCCTGCGGTGCTAGTGTTAAGGTAACATTTTTGTATGGTAAGCTACAAAATTGTTCTAACTACGCTCAGTGATTATAACCTTCTTGAGGCTTCTCTTTCCCTTCTCTTCACTGCCCTAAAGCTGATGAGCCCTTTCATTTACAGGTATTTTTGCACTCAGATTTTTAAGTTCAATGCCTTTGGAGATCAGTGTGCTGTGCTATCTTTTCTGTCTCCCTGCAATACCAGCTGGTTTTATGCGGTAAATGTAACTGGAAACAGACTGGGTACTTGTCTTTTGTAAGCCTCTGTGTGGAGGTATGCAGAAGGATAAACACCTGTGAGACAGGTGTATAATCTGTGTAAGGGAGCTGGATACGCATTGCACGGCCCGATTACAGGAAAAGCCAGTGTACCAGTGCTTTTCCTTTTACACTCATCTGGAAACAATTATCTTGGATATTTTTTCTTGAATGGACTTTCATGTTTTCTATTGTAATCTTGTGAATATTTTAATACACTTTTTTTTCCCCCATTACTGGTTTGCTGGACGAGTCTTATCTGGTCAGGGACTGGGAAGGGAGGGGGACTGGAATGCACCACTCTTCCTTCTGGCAATATTCTTCAGTCACTGCAGTCTGCCCGCTCAGCAAACACCACAGCTGGAGAGTTCACCATTTGAATTGATAACTTGTAATAGCACTTCAGAAAGGAGAATTAAGAAACGCAAGTGGAACTGTGGCAGAATACACAGCAGAGGATACAGCTTCATGGCAGGACAGACTCTGAAACAGGGGAGCTGACAGACCATCAGGTGCATGACTTACAAGAATGCAAAATGCTTTCCTTAAACTATCCTGCACAAATAATCTGAACTGAATAATGTAACATTATGCATAGGGTGAGAGAGGACATCTCTTGTAACCAGGGAATGGTTTCCTTTCCTCTCCACCCTTGCCATGCTGGAGTGATAACTCAAATGGGACTTGGGGAAAGGTAGGGGTGGAGAGAGACTTACTAAGGGGACTTTGCAAAACTCCAGTATTTCAAGGCCTTCATTTTCATGAAAGCTGAATCCTGAAGAAGCTTCTCTGTCTCACAGTTACCTTTTTCTCCTGAATATAAATTCCTGAGCTCTGGTACTGACTCCTAGCTTTGGTGGAAGAGGTCTCAAGAGAACCTGACAGGAAAGCTCATTCATGCCATGCTCTGTGCACAATTGCCTTGTGCTTCTCTGTAACAGATGAGCTTTTGCAGTGTAACGTAAAGCCTTTGCTCAGAAGCTGTTTCACAGTGGCACATTTTTCCTCTACAGGAGAAAAGTAGGGAGAGATGATGACCTTCCCTGGCTTCAGCAGTTATTCACAAACATACCACTGCCCCCAAAGCTTTGGAGAACTGACATGTACATGTTTCCTGACTGCACACCTTCACAGAAAATCTGTATGTACTTAAGGAGGGGTTGGTAAGTGACTACTAGAAATTTTGGTTGTTTATTTTTCATATTCTCAAGACCCAGGTACCTAAATGCCTCTAGTTGTAAAGGATGACAGGAGCTAAAACACCAGTGACACACACTAGTTTGCCCTCTTCTTGATAAAGATGGTAGTGGCTGGGAAACACATGAAGACAAACATAGCTGAAGCTGAAAAGGATGGCCTTACACTACCAGGGAAGAGCATCAGGGAATGAAATGCAGATGCTACTGTTGTTGGTTATTGAAAGAATGGTAAAACTCCTGGCACTGTTCAGCAGGGTCAGGTAAGGTGGAGCCCAGCATCAAGGCACAATCCACAATCAGTTTCTTTTAAAGAGACAACAGAAGACACACAATTTTACTTCAGTTTAAAAGGTTGCACTTTATCTAAATGCATGATGATACTTTGTTATTTGCACTTAGAAAAACACTCTCTAGACATTTAAATTTCCTCTTTAATTTTCTCAGAGGAAAAAAAGATTAAAATTAGTGAAGCTAGGTCCCGTGGGGAAGGGTTTGTGCGTTGTTGGATTTGACCTGTGGCTTTAAGCATCTCATTGCTGCAGCTGCTCTTGTTGTTTTGCTTTTAGCTCCTGATTATACCTAGGGAAAATAAAAAAAAAAAGGGCACAGACTCAGAATGGAAAGCCAGTTTCAATAACAGTGTCTTCCTAACAACCTGTTCAGCAAAGGAGGTTTAAAATTACAACAGGCTTAAGGGTGAAAACTCAGCACAGGATAGTTTAGTTCATGTCATAAGTTTCAAATGAGTTGCTAACTTTGCCTCATTCCTGGCCAGTACTGCAGCCAGAGAACTCCAAATTTTCCATCAAGAATTATTAAAAAAAAACAAATAAAGACAACACTGCTTTGCTTAAGAACCCTCTGACCAAGCTACAGCTGACATGATTCAACCCTGAAAGCTGACAAGTGCAAAGCTTATGAGTAGCAGAAAGTCTAGGCTGCCTGTCAGTCAGACCTACAGCTTTTAAAGAGCGTCTTAGAGCCAGAAACTACAGCTTACATATAGCATTCCTTTAAATGCGCTCTAGCTATACTGAAAATATTTAAAGCTGCACTCCCACTCCACTGGTCAACTAACAACGTAGCAAAAAAGTTTAATTTTTAATTAAATGCAATGTTTAATTTATTTTTCAGTTCCTCTTGCCTGTTGCACTGACATTGAGGCTGGCAGAGTTTATAAATTCCTGGTTAAGATTAGGTGGTGTGAATGCTTAGTTATAGTATGTAGAATGGTCCTTCTCATTACATACCTCCATATTCGGAAGAGCTGAGAGCCACCAGCACAGCCAACAAAGAAGTTCACAGCAAACAGACTCCAGTTTTTAGGAATAATAACTAGAGAGTACCTTGACCAAATAAGGCCTGTTGAATGAAAGGGAAAGTTTAAAGATATTAAGTCTTTAAAGGGAAATAGTCAGACATTCACCTAAGCTTGGAGACAGAATCATGGGCCAGTTTAAGTAAACAGGTTTTACGACTTCATGTTGACAACTGCTTTTCTTATTGCTCACCATTTCTCAGAAGCATATCAAGTGCCAGTGGGACAGCTATAGGTATATACAACATTTTCCCAAAATAACTAGACCATAAGCTCAATCATAGTCTTCATATCAGAGATCCTCTGTACTCTGCAGCAGCCTAAACCTTAATTCTCCAGCACAGTTGCAGGGTAGTGGCATTTTGCTGTAGTATATCCAGCTTGCTGCACCAGTTTAGAAGTTACAGAATCTACCAGTCAAGAATGGTTTATAAATATAATGCAACATGCACAGCACTGTGTCAGATATCAAAATGCATTCTGGAAAAGGAAAAAGGTGCCCGCTGTAATTTTGGTTTTCAGCTTTAGCTGCCACAAGTCCAACTGCTGACATGATCTGGTAGAACACCCCATGCATGGAATATTGTTTCTACCAGTGTGAAAATGCACAGCAGGCAGCAGTGAACCAGTCTGTCCCACTGCTTCCAAATTCTTTTAGCACGTGGAAATTCTTTCCAGTCATGTTAGCATAATTACACTACCATTGTTTAATCCTTTAAAGTCTGTTCTAAAAAAGTGATGATATCCTGGACTGATTTCAAAGCTACTTGACCTGAAGCAAAAGAAGTCACTTAATGAAATGAGTAGTCTCATTGTAACTTAAGAGATGAAGTTCATATCCTAACTCATAACAAATTGCTCTGGACAATTCCGAATTGAGACATGTGTAGAAAACTGTTATATAATCACAGAACTCTTACAGATTCAATAACAGGTACAGGTCTCTCCTAAAATCACTAGTCAACAGCAACAGTGAAAGCTAACATACTACAGTTAAGCCTTTTCCATAGCAGTGGATTCTGCTGATGGAGGACTAAGAAAGAAGCATATGCTGTTTTGGAGGGGGTGCTCTGTAAAAGCATGGAGTAACTGGTTTTACCTGTGGCCATTAGTACTGCAGACTGTGCTGTGCTGAGCTTTTCTGCTGGTCTGGTCATGTCAGCCATTCCAGCACATACCAAACCCTGCAAAGAGAAATTCAGTGAGCACCAGTACAGTACTGGGACCTCCTGTAACAGATTAAATGCTTTAAAACGGGAAGCTGCTTCACAGCTCAGTGCTTATCCCATATGCATTATGCAGGAGATAGATAGGATGCATTACATGAGCAGAGTAATTAGACTCTCAGAGACACTGTTCACTTCTAGTTCCTTGTGGCAGGAATAAGAACACAGTTATAAAACTGTGCAGGGGGGAGCACAACTTGCTGGCAATAAAAACCCAGGCAGTGGCAGTTTTGTATTAGTTTAAGAACAAGGACAATTTAAGCACAGCTGATTAAGAAAGCAGTTGAAAAAAACACTGGTTTTCATGGAACAAGCAGAAACCTATCTAAATAAGGTCCTTTTTCCTTAAGCACAGGCTCAGATTTTGCTGATAAAGATGCAGGTTTGACACCATGCAGTCTTCACTCAGCTTCATCTGGGGAGGTAAAAGTGCTTCATTTTTCATACAATTTCAGTAAAAGTAGAAAACTTCCAGGTGAAGTGAGGAATACCTTGGCTGATCTACTTGATAACATTACTAACAAACACGCTGCTTGGTTTGTTTTGTTGTGTTATTGCCATCTACTGGAAATACAATTTCATGTTCCTTTTACAGGAGTTCACCATCCCCCTAAAAAAACCCAAACCCCAGCCCCAAACCCCAAATCCCACAAATAACAGAGTCCTAACGCTTTTCATTCTCTGACTGCCACTAAGGACTCCTTTGGATCCAATCAAGAAACTGGCTTTCAAGGGTAGAGACTTCCATGCGCTGCCTCGCTTATAGGACTGATGTTGCTGCAGTGGTGCCACGGAGGTGCAGACTTCCAGCACACTTGGGTAACTGCAGTAAACATGCCTTTGCCGTGTAGTAGGAAAGTAACTTTAACTTCTCAGTGAGGAAGAACACTGTGAGCACAAACAGGTCTTCCTGCACGTTCACAAAAGCAAAACCATCTGTGCACAAGCTCTTTTGATATAGCAGCAGTCGACACCAGCCTGCTCACAAGAGTTGCCTGTACGTTCAAGGTCGAGGCGTGTTTCCTGGGAAAGCCTCTGAAAAAGGGGAAGGTTTGCCACAGTTACTGCAGCTCCAGTTTAGACTGGCAAAGAAACCCAGACACAGCTCAGAGCATAACATGTAGCCTGTGGCCAATAAAAAGTTGGGATTCACAATGGCAAACTTAAGAACCAGCTGGCAAAAGGAAGAGCAGGTTATATACTTGCTTGTTATCAAACAAAGAGATCAAACAGCTTTATGATTTTAGAGGGAACTTATTTTATCCATACCAAGACAACAATTAAGAAGAGTAGAGTGATTCAGGAGAATTCACCTGTGCACAAACACAGCCAAGGTGTGTAACCAAGTGGGAAGCAGAACCGCACAGGAAGCAGAGAGCTACTGACAGCCAAAATGGCAATCATCTTTTTTCTTTTATTTCTTCTAGATTACATTGTACTCTGACACCCTTTAACCTGCCTTGAAACTACGAGGCTTAGGAATGGGCTTCCCTAAGATAGATACTCTTCATATTCCCCAATCTCAGAAGAAATACACGCTTTAAGAGCTCTGCATTACATGGTGGCTCTTGCCTACCTTGAGCAACAGTCAAGTATTTCACAAGAGAAAGCTTTTGTGAAACTTTCAGTGAAAAGTACAGCTTTTCCACAAAGCATTCCTCCTCAACTGTATCCCCTACTTGTTGTGCTGTATATTATTAGGCCAATTTTGTGCCTCTCCATGTATTCAAAATTAGAGCCTTGCTATTATATCTTTTTGTAGGCTCAGATATCTGCTGGGAAAGTACTGCTTATTCAACAGGTTCCTGCAGGTTGCCCTCTGTCATCCAGACACCAACTCGCATATCATACTTACCCATTTCATAATAGGTGCCCAGAAAAACACTGTCTTGGGACCTGAGGGAAGAGGAGGAGAAAAAGAAAATAAGTTAAATTATTCAATGAGATGTGGCTGTTTTAATACCCACCATAAATTTTGGTTTTGCTGAGTTCTTTTTAAATAAAGAATTCTGCATATTAGCACAGTCTCAATCGTTGTGTAAGATCTATCACGTAATACTCTCAGTTCATCAGCTCAGTGCAACAATCTTCACTTGTGTAATCAGTCCACCCATTTCTGCAACAGATGAGCAGGATTTTGTATTTCCATTTCTAAACTAACAAGAACACTAGATCAGGTAAAATGCATTTATAATGAAAAGAGTTAGGATAAAGCCTAGGAATAGTGAAGATGATAGTTTTTATATAATGATTAAAAGCTGCTCTGGAGGTGGAATAACAGAATTAGATATCTGAAATCTTTATGAACTGAATCTTGTAAACAAAAACTTCAAAACATTTTATTACAGGTACTGTAACTAGTCAGTCCCTCCTTCCCTTCCCAAATCACAGCCCACAGTCCTTGGTGCTACTGAAGATATGCTGCACAGCAGCATTAATTGGTTAAAAAAAAGTAGCAGGACATGTCACAAGGACAGTGTCCTCATTCACCTTTAATCTGCATATCTGAATAACAACACCTTTCTAGCAGAAACAAAGCTTCCCACCCAAACAACCCTATACCCCAATAATCTGCCAGTAGGCAAAGGAGGATTATGGGGGAAAACATCTCTCTCACAAATACATATATCTTACAGTAGTGCTAAAATAGCAATGGGTTGGTTAAAACAAAGTATGGTGCTACACCATGCCGGCTGCCAACTATGCCAGAAATAATTAATCTAGGACTCCTGCTCCAAGTCTTTAAAGAGAGACCACGATCCAAAGTGTCAACTTGCTGCACTGAGAGACAGGACACTGGTCCCACCAAAGCACACTAGATCTCAGTAGGCCACTGCTCAGCATTCTGATAACACACAAGATGAAGCCAAGTTTTCACTGTAATATGTTACATATTATGAGTAAAGTTTTTAAATATAAATTATAAATGCTAGGACTTTGCCTGCTTGCTTTTTTAGATTTCTACAGTGAAGCAACTCATGATTTTTGGGATAAGACTGTAACTGTTACAAGTATCAGTTCTTCGGTGGTCCTGAAGCCAGCTAACCCCTATAAAAGGGCAGGGCAACTGCAGCACAGAAATCAACAAAAAATGGCTTGGCAGCTTTGCATAAAGCCCTCTTAGACCCACACTGCTTGTGACAGCAATCATGTTTCCGACTGCTGTTAATAGCTACTACCACATTACTTTTTTGCTTGGACAACTGAATGTTTCAACCTACACAGGATTTATTTTTTTTTTAAGATGCTTGGGGTTCTGCAGCCGCTAAAACTGCATAATGTTGTTGAATAAATACAGCTCAGTGTTCACCCTTTAAAGATATAAACTTTAGTTGCTGTTCTCTTAGGCATCTACTTAGTATGTCAGTATCAGGCTGCAAATACAGCTCTTCTTACAGAGGTTCCACCAAAGTAGCTTTAATTACTACCATCTATTTTCATCTAAAACACAGGTTCAGATTTGGAGTACTAGAGGATGTAAGGTGAATGTAAATTATTAAATTGATGTTCCCTAAACAGCTAGTAAAGTCTTCAAGATGACATTAATTTTTATTAATAAGCAAGAACTTGATAATTTGAAACTGTTGACTACCAAAGTAAGAAACAATTGAAGACAAGTAAAGTACCAAGCCAAGCTTGTAATAAAAGAAGCCTGTCAAATGCCTGAAGCAGAACACCTCTCCTGGACACATTCCAGCAAGCACCCTGCCAGGATAAGCCCTTCCCAGATCCTGGTACCCAGAACTTTTCAAGGATGAATTTGACAAAAACACATCAGAGCATGAGTATATCAGAAGCTAAATTGGATACCACGTGTGACCAATTTATAGAATTTAAGACTTGTATTAAATGTAAGAAGCCTTTGTCCTGGAGAGTTTAGTTTAATTAGGCAAAGTGAACCAAAGAGGCCAAAAGAGAAGGGAGTACAAGCTCAGGCCACGCTTCCCCATGGCTGCCAAGAGCGATGCTCCCCACCCTGTGGCAGCCTGGGGAGCTGGTGTGCTGTACTGCAGGCCCTTTGCAGTCCTCCAGCAGCCCCGCTCTATGCAACACCAGCCAAAGAAACAGCTTTTCAGACCAGGCTTCAATTATTCTGACAAGCAATTTATAATTTCATGATAATGACATTTACATTCCTAAATTAGATTAGAAACTTTTATCGCCAGGGATAAATGTGAGCCTTTCATTTTTAACCTACTTTTTTTTGCAGTCAGAGTGACATCTATTGTATAACTTTCTCACAGACTCACCTTCAAGACATTCAAGGCTGAAACTTCAAGTCAGAGGTTCAGTTTCAATACCTGCTTGCTCTGTGGCTTTTCTCACCAGTACGGATTATGGCAGATATATATACACACACAGATATACAGAGTCCTTAAAAACTGGGGTTTTTTTTATTAATTTCAACATTTATGATGGTGAAGAAAGTGGCCCACAGTCAGTTCCGTGAAAAACACTGCAAGAGAGCCTCAAAAGCTTTCTTCAATTAGTACTACAGTTCTGATGAGGAATGAACATAGATGTTCCCAGTGCTCACCATGCCTTTTACACAATAAAAGCAATTGCAAGCTGCCACATTTCACACAGGATGAATGCAGCACTCAAAGGCTTGACAGGTTACAATGGAAGTGCAAATTATATTAATGTTAAAATGTTTACATTGGTTTGGTGAATCAGTTCGGTGACTCCATTTTTCACTCTTTAATTGTTATTCCTTTAAAGCAACAACTTCCATTTTAAGAGCGGACCCTTATAGGAGGATGGGGCAACTGACTCAAAACTAAAGTCCATTTTCACAGTGCATATTCCAGGTAGGTGAAGAGTCAAGGATGTCTACCATGCTGAAACAAAACAGCAGCTTAACTAACCCTAGGCAATATGTTTACACAACAAACACCACCTCGATGGCACTGAAGCAGATCGTTTCCCAAGAAGTTTCACCCCAGTAACACACAAACCCCCCGTGTTTGCTCGAGGAAAGGCAGGCTTTAGGTCAGGTAAGGGAAGCTCATCTCAGGAAAACCTTCCGTTCCCACAGGAGCCCTTCCAGCTCCCATAGAGCATTCACAAAGATGCCAGGATCCCAGGAACACAGGGGTTATCCCCAATTCCCACTACACCTAGAATTCACAAAGGGTACATGCTACTAGGATCCCGGGAGTGACCCCCAAATCCTGCACCCAGGATTCACAAGGGGTATCGGTTGCCAGGATCCCAGGGCAATCCCCAGTTCCCACAGGAGCGCTGTCACTAAGGCTTCCCAAAGGGCACGAGCTGCCAGGATCCCAGGAGCGACTCCCAAAGCCCCCACCACCCGGGATTCCCAAAGGGCACGAGTTGCCAAGATCCCAGGGCAATCCTCAATTCCCACAGGAGCCCGGCAGCTGGGATTCCCAAAGGGCACGAGCTGCCAGGATCCCAGGCACAGAGGGGCTATCCCCGAATCCCACTACAGCCCCACGTCCGGGATTGCCAAAGGACGCGAGCTGCCAGGATCCCAGAAACACAAGGGAATCCTCGATCCTCGCTTCCCGTCGCCCCGGCCCTCTCGCCGGCGCCCCGCTCCTCACCTTATGGGAGGAGTAAGAAGGGCTCCCCCCGCCCCGCCCGCCCCCCGGGGTGCCAAGGTGACCCCTCCGCCCCGTCCCCGTGCGCGGGCGGCGGCGCAGCCCCGTTACCCGCCGGGTGGTTGTAAAAGGGCCGGAGCCGCGGCGGCAGCATAAGCTCGATGCGGTCGAGCAGGCGGTGGTAGGACGCGCGGAGCCCCGTGGCGGCCGCCATGGTCGGCGCTGGCGGTGGGAACCGGGCGGTGACAACGGTGTGGGACGACAGTCGCCGCTTCTGCGCCCCTGCATGCCCCGCCCACCTCCCAACCCGGCTGCGCGCTGACTGGCGGACGCTGTCGGGGCGGGGGGGGGGGGGGGGGTCCGCGCGGCGCTATTGGTTAACGCAGCCTGGCCTCGCCCCGTGGGGAGAGGTGGTGCCAGGACCGCGCGGAGGGGGGGCGTTTTCGGGGAAGGGCAATTGGCGCCCGGATCAAAGATGGCCATCGGCGCCGCTTCAGTCTTCAATTCAAGATGGCCGCCGTAGGCAAATTCTGTGCTGCCGCTATGTGCCCAAATGCAACATGGCCACCTCGGGGATTCATCGCTGGGCGGGATAGATGGATTGGCCGGCTAAGCGGGACGCGTAATCGTTACCGTCATTTCCACCGCGTTGGGGGCGGGGCGTTATGCACGAGGGAGGGGCGACGAGGGTGCGGGGCGCCAGGGGGGGGGGGGCTGGGCGCGATGCACGGCGGCGGGTCACAGTGCGGAATACGGGGCGGGGCGCCAGAAGGGGGCGGGACGCGATGCGGGGGCGGGGCCCTATGCGAGCAGGCGGAGCGTCACGGGGGCGATGCTGAAGGGGGCGGGGCGCCAGGAGGGGGCGGGGCGCCAAGCCGCTGCCGCCGGCCCCGCTGGTGCTGGCGCCGCTGCTCGCTCGGTTTCTCCGCCGTGCCCGGGCGCGAGGGCGGGCTGGGAGCCGGCGGTCTTTCCATGGTGATCGTGTGCGGGGCAGGCAGTGCCACCTCTGTCCCCCTTCCTCCCTGCAGCGCGGGGGGCCATGTCCCGCGGGCACTGCCCCCACCTGCTGTGGGACGTACGGAAGCGGAGCTTGGGGCTGGAGGAGCCTGCCCTGCTGCGGAGGCACTACCTGGGTAAGGGCGGGGGGAGCGCTTGTTACCCCTCCTACCCCCCTCATTCCCCCTCCCATTCCCCCCATAAGGTGAGGAGGGGTGCCCCCCCCCCAACATATTGGGGTGTCACCGGTCGGCCCTTTGGCTGATGCCGCTTCCCCCCTGATTTTTCCGCTTCCCCCTCTCGGCTGGGCTATCCCGGCTGCGAAGTTTCCCGTGCCCTGTGTGGGGCTCCCTTTTCCTCCCTTTCCTCCCTGTCTTTCCTATTTTCCTCCCTTCCTTCGTCTTTCCCTCCCCCCCTGCTTCCCCCTCGGCTCCCTCCGTGTTTTGCCCGCTCCCGTCCCTTGCTCCTTCCTTGCTTCCCACTCCCGGAGGGAACTGTTGCACGAGGGAGGGATCCAGCCGGGAAGTTGGGCGGCGGCGGCTCAAAATAGACCGGGAGCCGCGGTTTTAATGCCTTGGGCTGGGCAGGATCCGGATTTACCAGCCCTGAGCCCTCTATAAAGGTTGCTAACAAATAGTGAAGATGGCTATCAAATCGTAAAGATGGCTAAAAAAGAGTGAAGCTGGCTATCAGATCATAAGGATGGCTATCAAATAATAATAAGGGTGACTAACACAACACCCAAGTGCCGGGATGTTCTCTGGGGCTTTGAAATGTGTTTCCTGCGCTCTGGAAGCTCGGAGGCGTTGGGTGCCGGGTTATATTTCTCGTGTCTTTGTGTTGGAAGCTGCTCCGCAGCCATCGGGGGATGGGGCTGCACAGACGCCGCTCCACCAGCTCTGTGCTGCCCTCCTCTCCAAGCGCCGAGCTCCTTATTGTCACTTTCCAAGTGCCTACCAGGAGTTAAAAATAGTGTTAGTTTCAGTTTACGGGGCTGCAGGGAGATTCCCTCAGTGGAGAGGAACTATCGATGTTCTTTGTAATGGCGCAGCCTGCGAGACTTCTGCATCTTCCCCCAAAATATTCAAAAATATATATATATTTATTCACGGTTTTTTTGAGGTGTGGTGGTCTGTTGCATATATCGTAGTCACACTCTGATTTGGGGGGGGTTGGCTTTCCAGGGAAGATGGGTTATTGGTCACAAACGCATTCCTTTGTGCTTGTGTAGCAATGTATTTCCTGCCGTTGAGTCGAAACGTGGAGTACTTGAGATGGAACTTACTTGTAGTATATGTAGTTTCTATATGTAAGTATTTTATATATATAAGTAGAGGGCTACTTGATTGCCAGTTCACATGAAATTAAAGCACAGGATAAATATATATAAAGTATGTATACATTTAAAATATATGTAATATATAAATATATAGAGTGCCACTTGATTGCCAGTTCACATGAAACTAAAACACAGGGTAAATATATATATAAGTATAAATATAAAATATTTATATGCTGCAAATAAGTTCCATCTCAAGTACTCCATGTTTTGACTCAACAGCAGGAATTAAATTGCCACACAAGCACAAAGAAACGAGTTTATTTTATATATATGAAAGCACATCTTGTTGTACCTCCTATGCATTGCTGATTGTGGTTGGTATCGGTTTCATTTGGTTTCTTGCTGGAATTTAAAGTGGCAGATCACATTACTGTGTCCAACTCGGTCTTCTCTGTCTGTGGTCTCTGAGCACTCAGGAATCCACAAATGGTAATGGAGGAAAGCAAAGCC
>JAUMJL010002129.1:0-13307 GCA_033558185.1 Dromococcyx pavoninus | reverse complement strand
GAGGGAAAGCGGCCAATCATAACGCGGGGCGGGCGGGCGCGCTGGGCGGCGGGGTGGCCGCTGGGGGGCGCGCGGCGTTCACTAATGGAGAGGTGGGCAGAGCAGTGCGCATGCGCCAAGGATCAATGGCTATATAAGGAATAGAGAGAAAGTCATGGAGCACAGAGCAGAGTGGCGCAGCGGAAGCGTGCTGGGCCCATAACCCAGAGGTCGATGGATCGAAACCATCCTCTGCTAATATGGCTTTTGCACCACCAAGGGGTGTTTTTTCTTCATTAGCACCGTAATTAATTACATTTATTTTTACCTCTGGCGCTCCATAATTATCTTCCGCTTTGGGATTGACCTTTTGCAGCCTCATCCAGCACGGGACAGGGTGAGTGGGGGGCGTCCAGAGACGGCTGGGGACATGCGTGTCCCCAAGCCCTACGCGTGTTCCCAAACCCACACGTGTGTCTGAGCGCTGGGTGTGCACCCAGAGCCACGTGTGTCCCAAAGCCACACGTGTCACCGAGCGCTGATCGTGTCCCCGGGCACCAAACATGTGTCCAGGTTCATGTGTGTCCTAAAGTGGGAGCACGACATGTTTCCCCAAAACCACACGTGTCACCAAGCACTGAGCGTCTACCCGGACACACGCGTGTCACCAAGCACTGTGCATGTTCCTGGTTGCACACGTGTTCCCCCAAGTGCTGTGCATGTCCCCAAAACCACGTGTGTCCCCAGACCCACCCGTGTCCCTGAACACACACCTCCCAGAGCAGCACCCATCCAGCACAACCTCTCTGGTGCCGCACGACCAGGACCTCCCACGGGTGGTGGGAAGGCGTTCCCAAGTCCACCCATGGACATTCCAGAAGCTCGAGGTGGCTCCATGGGGATGCAAACGAGGGCTGGTTGGGTGTTGAGTTTGCTGGGTCTCAGCCCTCCACGTGTGACCTTGTTGTGGGGTGGGAAGGTGGTAGAACAAGGGTGGCCGCGGGACCCACGACGCGACGGGACACGCATCGCGTGTCCCGTTGCGTCGCGGGTCCCGCGGCCACCGAACGCCATCCCTCATCCCACGGGTGGGCTTATCCACACCAACCACCGGGCGGCCCCATCCTCCCTCCTGGTCCTCAGTGGATGCCATGGGTGGGTGGGAAGGAAGGAGTTAAGCTCGGTGTGGATGATATCGGCCCTTTGTGTCACCGGAGGGAGGGTTGAAAGAAGAAGAAGAAGACGAAGAGGAAGAAGAAGAAGAAGGAAGGGGTGGAAAAGCCACTCTCCGTGGGCGATGCTGGCGGTGCTGGCCGTGCTCTGCGGCGCGGTGACAACGGCGACGACGACGGAGACAGAGACAACCGCGTTGACTTTAGCGGTGGTGTTACCCGAACGCAACCTCACCTACCCTTGGGCTTGGCCAAGAGTGGGACCGGCGGTTCGTTTGGCCGCCGCTGCCGTCAACGCTCGCCCTGATTTATTACCCGGCTTT
This sequence comes from Dromococcyx pavoninus, assembly GCA_033558185.1. NCBI lineage: Eukaryota > Metazoa > Chordata > Aves > Cuculiformes > Neomorphidae > Dromococcyx > Dromococcyx pavoninus. The sequence continues at coordinate 11,833 of JAUMJL010002129.1, read as the reverse complement.
ACCTTACGGTGGGTTTTCGGGAGCAGCGAAGACCGACACGGGGTTTGCTCCGAAATGGCCGCGCCGTTGGCCGCCGTTGACCTCCAGCTCGCCCATCACCCGGCCGCTTTCTTGGGACCCGGTTGCGTCTACACGGCGGCACCGGTTGCCCGGTTCACCAGCCACTGGCGCCTTCCGCTCGTCACGGCTGGAGCCGAAGCCCACGGCTTCGACGACAAACGGGAGCAATTCGGGTTGACCACGCGCGCCGGTCCCAGCCACCGCAAACTGGGAGAACTGGGCGTGCAGCTCCATCGGCGTTTTAACTGGACCCGCCGGGCTTTACTGGTTTACTGGGACGAGAAGGTGGACGACCGGCCGTACTTCTTCGCCGCCGAGGGGCTCTACGTCCAACTGCCCACCCTGCGCAACCTCACCGTGCAGGACATCGTCTTCCGCGACGGCGGAAACTTCTCCTTCATCATCCAGGAGATCAAGAACAAGGGGCGCGGTGAGCGCTGGGGGGGCCGCGCACAGGTGGGGGGGGGCAGTGCAAGGGGAGAGGGGACGGGGGCACGGGGGGTGCCCGTGCGGTGGGCATGGGTGTGCAAGGGCTCTACACGGCTTGGCATGGGTGGGCATGGGGGTGCAGGGCTCTACATGGGTGTGCAAGGGTGTGCACGGCTCCACATGGGTGTGCAAGAGTGCATGGCTTCACATGGGTGTGCACGGCTCCACATGTGTGTGCAAGGGTGTGCACAGCTCCACATGGGTGTGCATGGCTCCACATGTGTGTGCAAGAGTGTGCACGGCTCCGCATGTGTGTGCACAGCTCCACATGGGTGTGCAAGGGTGTGCACGGCTACACATGGGTGTGCATGGCTCCACATGGGTGTGCAAGTGTGCATGACTTCACATGGGTGTTCATGGCTCCACGTGTGTGCAAGGGTGTGTACGGCTCCACATGGGTGTGCAAGAGTGTGCACAGCTCCGCATGTGTGTGCAAGGGTGTGCACAGCTCCACATGGGTGTGCATGGCTTCACATGGGTGTTCATGGCTCCACATGTGTGTGCAAGGGTGTGCACGGCTCCACATGGGTGTGCAAGAGTGTGCACGGCTCCACGTGTGTGTAAGTGTGCATGGCTTCACATGGGTGTTCATGGCTCCACATGTGTGTGCAAGGGTGTGCACGGCTCCACATGGGTGTGCAAGTGTGCATGGCTTCACATGGGTGTTCATGGCTCCACATGTGTGTGCAAGGGTGTGCACGGCTCCACATGGGTGTGCAAGAGTGTGCACAGCTCCGCATGTGTGTACAAGGGTGTGCACAGTTCCACATGGGTGTGCATGGCTCCACATGTGTGTGCAAGAGTGTGCACAGCTCCACATGGGCATGCACAGCTCCACATGCATGTGCAAGGGTGTGCACGGCTCCCCATGGGTGTGCAAGAGTGTGCATGGCTCCACATGAGCGTGCACAGCTCCACATGCTGTGGAGTGTGCAAGAGTGTGCACGACTCCACATGTGTGTGCAAGAGTGTGCACGGCTCCACATGTGTCTGCAAGAGAGTGCATGGCTCCACACGGGTGTGCAAGAGTGTGCATGGCTCCAGATGGGTGTGCACAGCTCCACATGGGTGTGTAAGAGGGTGCACGGCTCCACATGAGCGTGCACAGCTCCACATGCGTGTGCAACGGTGTACACAGCTCCACATGGGTGTGCAAGCTCTACATGGGTGTGCAACGGTGTACACGGCTCTACATGTGTGTGCACAGCTCCACATGGGTGTGCAAGGGCGTGCTGCTCACAGCTGTACACAGATGTGCACGGGTGTGCACGGCTGCACACGGGTGGGTTCAGCTGTGCACGGCTGTGCCTGAGTGTGCAAGGGTGCGCAGGGCTCTAGAAGAGCATGCACAGCTCCGTGTGAGTGTGCACAGGTGTGCACAGGTGTGCAAAGGTCCTCAAGGCTGAGCACAGCCGGACACGGCCGACCCCACCTCCCGGGACCCCCCCCCCCGCCCCACCGGGAGGTGCTGAGCGTGGCCCCGGTGGCCCCGGCTGTCCCAGTGCCCATCCCGGTCCCCACCAGCTTCCCGATGGGAGCCGCCCCGGGTGGCACCAGGGCGGCGGGTGCTGGTTGGGGTGGCGCTGGGTGGGTTCATCCTGCTCCTCAGCCCCCGGTGGGTGCTGGTTTGGGGTCCCGGTGGGTGGCACGGCCGTACCCCACGGGAAGCGGCAGCCCCAGGGTCCCACCAGCACCGTAACCCGGTGCCAACGTGGCCCGCGGTGCTGGGGCACCGGCCGAGGTCGCCGCGCCGCCCGGATCAATCCGTGCCGGATCTGGGCCGAGCGGAGGAGGAAACGGAGTCGGGAAAACAGGAAACCTTGGCCTGGCGCCCGCAGAGATGGGCAGGGCTGGGGGGAGGGGGGGGGGTGGCACGCGGTGGGGTACGGGAACCCCCGTCACCCCAACTGGTCGCCCACCATCCACTGGGCACCACGACCCACCACGTCCCAGCCCGCGTCCCACCATAACCAGGGACCTTCTGGGATGCTGGGCTGGGATCTTGGGGTCCTCCAAATCCAGAGGGTGCACACAGTGGGGTACGGGACCCCCTTCTCCCCGTGACCCCGCTTGGGCCACCCACAATCCACTCAACACCACGCGTTGTGTCCCACCTTAACCAAGGACCTTCTGGGATGCTGGGCTGGGGGTTTTGGGGTCCCCCAGCGGTGGTGGTGGTGGTGGGTTTTGGGGTGCCGTGACCCATCTCACCCCACGCCAGTTGTCTACGTGTGCTGCGCCCCGGAGACGCTGCGGGAGCTGATGCTGCAGGCGGAGCGCGAAGGGTTGACCAGCGGCGACTACGCCTTCTTCTACATCGACATCTTCGGCGCCAGCCTGCAGGGCGGCCGCTTCCCCGAGCCCCAGCAGCCGTGGAAGAGGGGGGACCACCACGACGCCAGCGCCAGGAGGGCCTTTGAGGTGAGCAGGGTGGGGGTCTGCGTGGGCAACCCCGCACCCACGGGGATACAGTGGGTGCCAGGGCTGGTGGAGCAGCCCCCGCGTGTCCCCTCCTCGCTGCCGGCAGCCAGGGAGGAGGAAGGAAGGAAGCACCACCACTGGCCCCAGGTCCTAGACCGGGTAGGATCCCCATCCCTGGTGGGATCCAGCTGCTGTCCCCATCCCAGGCTGTCACCATCATCACCTACAAGGAGCCCGAGAACCCCGAGTACCAACCCTTCCTGGCACGGCTGAAGGAGGAGGCGCTCACCCACTTCAACTTCTCCATGAAGGATGGCTTGGTGGGACTTGGGGGCTGGAGCTGGGAAAGCTGGGGGACATGGGAGGGAGCTGGGGCTGCTCAGGGACTTGGGATGGAGCTGGGGACAAGGGGATATGGGATGGAGATGGAGATGGAGCTTCTGGTGGACATGGGATGGAGCTGGGGACAAGGGGATATGGGATGGAGCTGGAGCTGCTGGTGGACATGGGATGGAGCTGGGGACAAGGGGATATGGGATGGAGCTGGGGACAAGGGGATATGGGATGGAGATGGAGCTGCTGGTGGACACAGGATGGAGCTGGGGACAATGGGATATGGGATGGAGCTGGAGATGGAGCTGGAGCTGCTCAGGGACATAGGATGGAGTGGAGCTGCTCAGGGGTGTGGAATGGAACTTGGGATACAGAATGGAGATGGAGCTGCTGGAGGGCATGGGATGGAGCTGGGGACAAGGAGACAAGAGGGTATGGGATGGAGCCAAGGCTGCCGGAGCTGAGGAGCTGCGGAATGGTGGGAATGAGGAGATGGGGACCTCTGGCTGCTCCCCCTCCCCGAGCCATCTCCGTGTCCCCAGATGAACTTCATCGCGGCCGCCTTCCACGACGGGGTCCTGCTCTACGCCCAGGCCGTCAACGAGACGCTGGAGCGGGGCGGCTCCATCACCAACGCCTCGGCCATCACCCGCCAGATGTGGAACAGAACCTTCTATGGTGAGACACAACCTTGGCCCGTCCCAGCCCCCATGGGTGCTGCCTACCATGTCCCACCAGGGTGGGATTTTGGGGTCACAGCCTCCACCCACTGGCTGGGGTCCCCGTCCCAACTCTTCACCCTCCATCTCCAGGTGTCACCGGCTTCCTGAAGATCGATGAGAACGGGGACCGGGAGAGCGACTACTCCTTGTGGGACATGGACCCCGTGAAAGGGGACTTCCAGGTGAGCCCCGGCGTGGGGGCAGCCGGTCCCATGGGGTGGCCAGGGGCCTTCTCCCACCCATTTCTCACCCCTTCCCCAAGATCGTGGCCAACTACAACGGCACCACCAAGAAGATCCAGATGGTGCCGGGGCGTGAGATCCACTGGCCGGGGAACGTGGTCCCCTCCGATGTCCCCCCGTGTGGCTTCGATAACAGCAACCCACTGTGTCGCAAAGGTGAGGGGGGGGGACAGGACGTGAGACCCCACCCTGGGCACCCACCAGCTCCTCACCAACCTCCTCTCGCCGCGCAGCCAACCTGTCCACCCTGGAGGTCCTGTCCCTCGTGGTCAGCCTGATCCTCCTGGCCATCACCATCACCTCCTTCTTCATCTACAGGTAGGGGTGTCGGGGGTGAGGGGGTCACCCCGAGGCTGCAACGCTGTCCTTGGAGGTGGTGGGACAGGGGGGACATGGACATGTGGGGGGTCTCATCCTGTCCTCCCGGAGCAGGAAGCTGCAGCTGGAAAAGGAGTTGGCAGCTGAGCTGTGGCGTGTCCGGTGGGAGGACGTGCAGATGAGCAGCTTGGAGAAACATCTCCGGAGCGCTGGCAGCAAGCTCACCCTCTCCTTGGTGAGCACCCATCCCATCCCATCCCATCCCATCCCATCCCATCCCATCCCATCCCATCCCATCCCATCCCATCCTGTTCCATCCCATCCCATCCCATTCATTCCATCCTGTTCCATCCCATCCCATTCATTCCATCCCAACCCATTCATTCCATCCTCTTCCATCCCATCCCATCCTGTTCCAACCCATCCCATCCCATCTCATCCATACCATCCTCTTTCATCCCATCTCATTCATTCCATCCTGTTTCATCCCATCCCATTCCATTCCATCCCATCCCATCCCATCCCATCCCATCCCATCCCATCCCATCCCATCCCATCCCATCCCATCCCATCCCATCCCATCCCATCCCATCCCATCCCATCCATCCCATCCTGTTTCATCCCATCCCATCTCATCTCATCTATTTCATCCTGTTTCATCCCATCTCATCCATTCCATCCTGTTTCATCCCATCCCATCCCATCCTGTTTCATCCCATCTCATCCATTCCATCCGGTTTCATCCCATCCCTTTCATTCCATCCTGTTTCATCCCATCCCATCTCATTCATCCCATCCCTCCCACCCCACCCCACCCCATCCCACCCCATCCCCAGCCTTGCCCCAGGAATGGGGACCAGGAGCCGGGCTCATCCCACATCCTTTCCCGTAGAGGGGCTCCAACTACGGCTCGCTGATGACGGCAGAGGGGCAGTTCCAGGTCTACGCCAAGACCGCCTACTACAAGGTATGGGGGTACAGAAGTGGGGATGGGCACCCACCACCCCACGGGGCACCCAGCGGACACCCATCACCCCGTGTCTCCCCAGGGCAACCTCGTGGCCGTGAAGCACCTCAACTGCAAGCGCATCGAGCTGACGCGCAAGGTCTTGTTCGAGCTCAAACACGTAGGTGACCTCGGCTCGGCGCCGCGCGGTGGGATGGGGGTGACCAGCCTGGCATCCCCTGGGCGCGGTGGGACGTGGCGTGAGCCTGGGCCCTCACCCTGCTCCATCACAGATGCGGGATGTCCAAAACGAGCACCTGACCCGCTTCATCGGCGCCTGCACCGACTCCCCGAACATCTGCATCCTGACCGAGTACTGCCCGCGCGGGAGCCTCCAGGTGCGGTGGGGTCCCAGCTTCCCGGCGGTCGTCAGGGGGTGGAGATGTTCACTCCAGTGCCCATCACCCAGCATCGGGGCTGGATGGTGCCCATCACCCGTTGCCAGGGCTGGATGGTGCCCATCACCCAGCTCTGGGCATGGATGGTGCCCATTACCCAGCGTTGGAGCTGGATGGTGCCCATCACCCAGCTCTGGGCATGGATGGTGCCCATCACCCAGCGTTGGAGCTGGATAATGCCCATCACCCATTGTCAGGACTGGATGGTGCCCATCACCCAGCGCTGGGGCTGGGTGATGCCCATCATCCATCATTGGAGTTGGATGGTGCCCATCACCCATTGCTAGGGCTGGATGGTGCCCATCACTCAGCATCAGGGCTGGATGGTGCCCATCACCCATTGTTGGGTCTGGATGGTGCCCATCATCCAACATTGGAGTTGGATGGTGCCCATCACCCATTGCTAGGGCTGGATGGTGCCCATCACCCAGCGTTGGAGCTGGATGGTGCCCATCACCCAGCACTGGGCATGGATGGTGCCCATCACCCAGTGTTGGAGCTGGATAATACCCATCACCCATTGTCAGGGCTGGATGGTGCCCATCACCCATTGTTGGGTTTGGATGGTGCCCATCACCCAGCGTTGGAGCTGGATGGTGCCCATCACCCATTGCCAAGGCTGGATGGTGCCCATCACTCAGCATCAGGGCTGGATGGTGCCCATCACCCAGTGTTGGAGCTGGATAATGCCCATCACCCATTGTCAGGACTGGATGGTGCCCATCACCCATTGTCAGGACTGGATGGTGCCCATCACCCAGCGCTGGGCATGGATGGTGCCCATCACCCATTGCCAAGGCTGGATGGTGCCCACCACCCAGTGTTGGAGCTGGATGGTGCCCATCACTCAGCATCAGGGCTGGATGGCGCCCATCACCCAGTGTTGGGGTGTCCCAGAGCTGCTCCAGCAGTGCCTGGGGTGGGAGGGAGCCAACCAGAGCAGGCAGATGGATTCTGTCTCCCACCCGTGGTGGGAGGACAACAATGTGACCCTCACATCCCCAGGACATCTTGGAGAACGAGAGCATCACCCTGGACTGGATGTTCCGCTACTCCCTCACCCATGACATCGTCAAGGTAACGAGCCGGTTCCCACCATGCGCCCGGTTCTCACGGATGGGGGAAGACAATGAGGTCCAACCAACCCTCCATCTGCCCTGCCCAGGGGATGCAGTTCCTCCACAACGGGGTCATCGTCTCCCACGGGAACCTCAAGTCCTCCAACTGCGTGGTGGACAGCCGCTTCGTGCTGAAGATCACCGACTACGGGCTGGAGAGCTTCCGCGCGGCCCCCGACGGAGAGGACTCCCACGCGCTCTTCGCCAGTGAGAACCTTGCCCGTCCTCAACCCTCAACTCTGGGAGAAGCTCCTGCCCCGGGGAGGGGGGGACACCTGCCCGGCCTGAGCTCCATCCCTGGTGCCACAGAGAAGCTCTGGACGGCGCCCGAGCTGCTGCGGATGGAGTCCCCACCGGCCCGTGGGACGCAGAAGGGTGATGTTTACAGCTTCGGCATCATCCTGCAGGAGATCGCCCTGCGCAACGGCGTCTTCTACGTGGAGGGGTTGGACCTGAGTCCTAAGGGTGAGCACCGGGGCTGGGGTGATGGTCTGGGGACCACCCATGGGTGGATGGACCAGCTGGTTGGTTCTTGGACCTGCTGAGGGGTGCTTGGACCTGCTGTGATGGGTTCTTCTCCCTGCTGATGGGTTCTTGGACCAGCTGTGATGGATATTTGGACCTACTGATGGGTGCCTGGTCCAGCTGATGGGTTTTTGACCTTGATGATGGGTGTTCGGACCTGCTGATGGGTTCTTGGACCTGCTGTGATGGGTCCTTGGACCCACAGAGATCATCGAGCGGGTGAAGAGCGGGGAGCGCCCCAGCTTCCGCCCCTCGGCCAACGTTGGGTGCCACATGGAGGAGCTGGGCCAGCTGATGCAGCACTGCTGGGCCGAGGACGTCCTGGAGCGCCCCGACTTCAACCAGATCAAGGTGCAGCTCCGCAAGTTCAACAGGTACCTCCACCTCCCCCAGCGCCGTGGGTGACGGGGTGACCCTGAAGCGTGGTTGGGGGAGGTTCTCCAGGTGGGTGCTCACCCCCTGCCCGCAGGGAGAGCAGCACCAACATCCTGGACAACCTGCTGTCACGCATGGAGCAGTACGCCAACAACCTGGAGGAGCTGGTGGAGGAGCGAACCCAAGCCTACCTGGAGGAGAAGCGCAAGGCTGAGGCTCTCCTCTACCAGATCCTGCCCCAGTGAGCACCAGTAGGGCCCCTGTGCACCCCTCCACTGCTGGGGACCCCACCAGCATCTCCTGGTTGCCCTGGGTTGGGGACCCCCCATGGATGTCCTGCATGGATGAGGGTGTTTGGAGGGGCTGGGGACTCCCTGGGGACACCAAGAACCCCATGTTTGGTGGGGCTGTGGGTGCTCGGAGCGGCTGGGGACACCAAGAACCTCATGGTGATTGGGGCTGGGGGCATTTGGAGGGACTGGGGACACCAAGGACCCTCATGTGGCTTGGGGCCATGGGCGTTTGGAGGGGCTGGAGACACCCTGGGGACCCCAAGAACCCCGTGTCTCTTGGGGCTGTGGTTGCTTGAAGGGGGTGAGGACCCCGTGGCTTGAGGATGAGGGTGTTTGGAAGGGCTGGAGACCCCCCCCCCAGATTGCTGCAGGGCTAAGGGTGCCTTCAGGGACCCCAAGGACCCCCCCCAACATGGCTCATGGCTGGGAGCGCTTGGAGGAACAAGAGAACCCCTTTCCATGGCTCTCTGGGGCTTGGGGTGCCTGAAGGGGCCGGGGTGGACCTTGGAGGGATGGGGGACAACAGAGGGTTTGGAGAGCCCAAAGACCCTTGGCAGGGCTGGAGAGAGGGGAGGCTGCACCCCTGGGAGAGTTTGGGGGGGGGGGAGGCCGTGTCCCCCCCTCACCCACCCCCTGCACCCCCAGCTCGGTGGCCGAGCAGCTGAAGCGGGGGGAGACGGTGCAGGCGGAGGCCTTCGACAGCGTCACCATCTACTTCAGCGACATCGTGGGCTTCACGGCGCTGTCGGCCGAGAGCACCCCCATGCAGGTGGTGACGCTGCTCAACGACCTCTACACCTGCTTCGACGCCATCATCGACAACTTCGACGTCTACAAGGTGAGGGGAGGCATCGGCGTGCGTGACCTTGCACCAGCACGCGTGATCACGCATGAACTTCCATCAACACACATGATCAGGCATGAACTTCCATCAATATTCATGACCACGCATGAACTTCCATCAACACCACTCATGACCATGCGTGAATTCCATCTACACTCATGACCATGCATGAACACGCATGACCATGCATGGGCCATGGGTCATGATGGACACCCCAGAGCTGGTGTCGCACTCCCAACGTGTCCCCGGTGGTGTTTCCCGGTCCCCAACCCAGGTGGAGACGATTGGAGATGCCTACATGGTGGTGTCGGGGCTGCCGGTGCGCAACGGGAAGCTGCACGCCCGCGAGGTTGCCCGCATGGCCCTGGCGCTGTTGGACGCCGTCCGCTCCTTCCGCATCCGCCATCGGCCGCAGCAGCAGCTCAAGCTGCGCATTGGGATCCACACGGGTCAGCGGGGATGGGGATGAGGGATCCATATGGATCAGCAGGGATGGGGATGAGGACGAGGCACCCTCATGGGTCATCAGGGATGGAGACACGGAATCCACATGGATTCCTGGGTGGGGAAGGCATGGCATCCACATGGATCATCAGGGATGGGGAGAAGGCATACATAGGGGTCATCAGAGACAAGGATGTGGATGTGGTACCCGATGGGTCATCAGGGATGTGGCACCAATGTGGGTCAGTGGGGATAGGGACAAGGACTTGGCACCCACATGGACCAGCAAGGATGCAGATGGAGACAGGTCCCTGTGATAGGTGGGGATGGGGACCTGGCACCCACATGGACCAGTAGGGATGGGGGACAGGGCACCCATCCCCCCCATGGACCACAGGGGAGGGGACCCCAGCACCCCAAGGACCAGTGGTGTCACCAGGTGTGGGAGCCCTCAGTGGGAGGGGGCGGGCTGGGCCTCGGGGTGCTGGAGGGTCTCACTGGGTGCTCCCCAGGACCCGTCTGCGCTGGCGTCGTGGGTCTCAAAATGCCCCGGTACTGCCTCTTCGGGGACACCGTCAACACGGCCTCGCGCATGGAGTCCAACGGGGAAGGTGAGGGGTGGGGTTGGGCACCCATGGGTGCTGTTGGGAGTTGAGCACCCATGGGTGCTGATGGGGTTGGTCTGGGCACCCATGGGTGCTGACGAGACCACCTCCCACCAGCCCTGAAGATCCACACCTCAGCGGTGACCAAGGAGGTGCTGGAGGAGTTCGGCTGCTTCGAGCTGGAGCTGAGAGGGGATGTGGAGATGAAGGTGAGATTGCCCCCCCCCCTCAACAGCCCCTGCCCCCCAAAACAGTCCCAGACCCCCCAAAAGAGCCCCAACACCCCCCCTAAGTGGCTGCCCCATGGGATCCCCCAGCTGGGTCCCCCTTCTGCATCCTCATCCCACAGCCCTGCTGAGGCAATGGCCCCCCCTTGCACCCCAACCCCTGCACCCTGAGCCCTGCAGCAGTGCCCCCGTCCCTGCACCCCAAACCCTGGGACATCGGGTACCCCCCCTCTGCACCCCAAAACCTGCACCCTGACCCCTGGGGCAATATCCCCCCTACACCCCAACCCCTGCGGCAGTGACACCCCCCTGCACCCCACTCCCTGGGGCAATGCCCCCACCTTTGCCCCCCCCTTTTAGCCCCCCCTTCCTTCTCCGCAGGGCAAGGGCAAGGTGAGGACGTACTGGCTGCTGGGGGAGCGCGGGGGCAGCACCCGGGGCTGACCCCCCCCACCCCACCCCAAACAGCACCCAGGACTCATGGAGAGGGGTGCTGTTCCCCATCAAGACACCCCCCCCCCCCCCCAGTTCGGGCCGGTGGGGGGGCCCTGCCAGCAGCCGGGGGCTGGATGCGCCCCCCAAATGCACCTCAAGCTGAACCCCCGAGCAGCCTCGTGGAGAAGTGGGACAGAGGGAGGGGACACGGGGGGGAGGTGTGGGGGTGTGGAGGAGGGGGACACCCCCAGACCGCGGGCGGGGGTCGCGAGAGCTCTAATTTTTTAATAAAGCTGGTGTGAACGCAATCACCGCGGGGGTCACTGGGGGCCCCTGCACCCCCTTCCGCCCCGCCTCCCCCATCGTGTGTACCTGCACACCCCCGCACCCCACACCGGGTCCCCCCGTGCACATCCCAGGGGGTCTCGGGAGCATTCGGGGGATCCCAAGGTCCCCTGGGGGTTTCGAGTCTCTCGATGCGTTCCAGTGATCCCAGGGAGGGGGTTCCCCAGGTTCCAGGGGCATTCCGGCCATGCACACGGCACGGGGGTCCCGGGGTGGTTTCAGGGGTCCCAGCCCCAGTGGGGTCTTGGGAGGATTCGGGGTGTCTTAAGGTTCCCCCGTGTCGCAATGGGTCCCGCTGTGTTCCGGGGGTCCCGGGAGGGTTTGGGGGATCCCGGCCGTGCACCTCCCCGGGGGGGTTCTCGGGAGGCTTCGGGGTGTCCCAAGGTTCCCCAGGGGTCCCGGTGCGTTCCGGGGGTCCCTGGACAGTTCGCGGGGGTCCCGGTCGTGCACATCCCGGGGGTCCCGGTGCATCCTGAGGTTCCCGTGGGCTCCCGGTGTGCACACACCGGGGAGGTCCCGGGAGGATCTGGTGTGTCTCGTCTTGGGGGTTCCTGTGCGTCCCGGCTGTGCGGGTCCCGGTGGTCCCGGTTCCGGAGCTCCCACCTGCCCGCAGCGCCCCAACCTGAGAGAGGG
>JAUMJL010002128.1:45000-46407 GCA_033558185.1 Dromococcyx pavoninus | reverse complement strand
AAAATTAAGAAAAAATAAATAAAAAAATAAAAAAAACCAAATAAAAAAGAAGGAAATATTATAAAGAAAAAAAAAAACAAATAGAGAAAGGGAAAGAAAAAACAATAAGAAAAAGCAAAAAAGAAAAAGCAAAAGAAATAGAAAAAGAGAAAGAGAAAGAAAAGAAAAAGAAAAAGAAAAAGAAAAAGAAAAGAAAAGAAAAGAAAAAGAAAAAGAAAAAGAAAAAGAAAAAAAAAAGAAAAAGAAAAAGAAAAAGAAAAAGAAAAAGAAAAAGAAAAAGAAAAAGAAAAAGAAAAGAAAAAGAAAAAGAAAAAGAAAAAGAAAAGAAAAAGAAAAAGAAAAAGAAAAAGAAAAAGAAAAAGAAAAAGAAAAAAGAAAAAGAAAAAGAAAAAGAAAAAGAAAAAGAAAAAGAAAATGAAAAAGAAAAAGAAAAAGAAAAAGAAAAAGAGAGAGTAAAAAACTAACAATAGAAATAAAATTAAATATAATAATAAAAATAAAATAAAAATAAAAAATTAAAATAAAAAAAGAAAAAGAAAAAGAAAAAGAAAAAGAAAAAGAAAAAGAAAAAGAAAAAGAAAAAGAAAAAGAAAAGAAAAAGAAAAAGAAAAAGAAAAAGAAAAAGAGAAAGTAAAAAACTAACAATGGAAATAAAATTAAAAATAATAATAAAAGTAAAAATAAAAAATTAAAATAAAAAAAGAAAAAGAAAAAGAAAGAGAAAAAGAAAAAGAAAAAGAAAAAGAAAAAGAAAAAAGAAAAAGAAAAGGAAAAGGGAAAAGAAAGAGAAAAAGGCCAGTAACCCTAACCCTAATGGCAACCTAACTGTAACCCCTAATACTAACCGTAACCCTAATTGTATCTCTAATCCTAACCCCTAACTCCTAACTCTAACCCCTAACCATAAGCCCTAACCCTAACCACTAACTCTAACCCCCAACCCCTAAGGGAATCCCTCAGGGAACCCCCAACCCCTAAGGCTGACCTGTAAGGCCAAACCCTAACCCTCACTCCTAAGCCTAACCCCTAAGTGTAATCCCTAAGTCTAACCCGTAAACCTAACGTGTTACCCCTAAGCCCTAAGTTTAATGTTAACCCTAAGCCTAATGTTAACCCTGACTGTTAACCCTAACTCTTAATGCTAACTGTAACTGTAAGCCTTAACGTGTAAGTTTATACTGTAACTGTACCTGTAATCCTAACGTGAACTCTAATCCTAAACTGAATCGTAACCTAACTGTACTGATAACTCCTAACCCGTAACCCCTAACTGCTGACTGTTTACTTGTAACCTGCAACGTGTTCCATTATCTGTAACGGTAATGGTCATCGTAACCTCTAACTGTAATTTATATGTGTAACCTGTGAGGATGGGATTGTAACTGAAAAAAAAAAAACCCCAAAATT
>JAUMJL010002128.1:0-40000 GCA_033558185.1 Dromococcyx pavoninus | reverse complement strand
GTGTTGGAGTGCATCCAGAGAAGGGCGACGAGGCTGGGGAAGGGGCTGGAGAATAAGTCCTACAGGGAACGGCTGAGGGAACTGGGGTTGTTTAGCTTGGAGAAGAGGAGGCTGAGGGGAGACCTCATTGCTGTCTACGGCTGCCTGAAAGGAGGCTGTGGCAGAGCGAGTGTTGATCTCTTCCCTCAAGAGACAGGTGACATGACAAGGGGAAATGGCCAGAAGTTGCACCAGGGGAGGTTCAGACTAGATATTAGGAAGAATTTCTTTATGGAAAGGGTGGTCAGGCACTGGAACAGCTGCCCAGGGAGGCGGTTGAATCACCATCCCTGGAGGTTTTTATAAAAAGGATAGATGAGTTTTTGAGGGACATGGTTTAGCGAATAATGGGTGCGGTTGGACTTGATGATCTTACAGGTCTCTTCCAACCAGAAGATTCTAGGATTCTAGGATTTTCTTTTGTCCGCAACAAAATATTTACAGCTAATACATTTTTATGTCACCAACATCTTCATTTCCACTCAACAATACGCGAGCACTCCACAGGAACGACATTCCCTGGAGCCTCTAAAATCAGCCCTGCCTGCAAAAACCCCAACCCCGGGTACGGCCTACACCCAAACCCTGGTGATGAATATCACCTCGCAGACCGGCTGGGACTGGGGAAAAAAAATCTCAGCTGGGGGGAAAAAAAATATCCCCCAGATGGGTTTTTTTTATTCTAATATTGTTGTGATAATTGCCTGCAAAGCAAGGGCAGGGCATGGCATACCTTAACTTTACATGGCAGGGCATGGCAAAGCTTTACATGGCAGAGCAGGGCAGGGCATGGCGATGAAGTCCTTCCCATCGTAGGCATCCTGCCGATACCCCTTGGTGGTGGTGTTCTCCAGGAGTTCACAGCCGTACATCCTCTGAATCGTGTCAACCCCTGAAACACAACCTAAGAGATGGGGCTGCTCCAGCCCTGGACCTTCAGTGGGACACGGACCCCCTGGCATTGCCCTCCTGAAACCTGGGGCACCAGGACAAGAGGTCTACAGCACCGTAAAGCCATGATGAAGACCCCCTGCTCCCATCCCCACGGCACCCTGGGAGCTGGGCTGGGGTAACAAATGCCATGAAAGGCAACAAGGAGAAGCCCCCCAGCTCTGGGATGGGACATTCACAAGTCCCCCTACATGTGGGACACGGGACCCTACACACTAAGGGGCCGAGATGAAGTCACCAGAAGCCCCCCAGGATGTGGGACAAGGGACCTCATGCACTGTGGGGTGGAATGGGCTGACCAAAGTCCTCCCTAGACGTGGGACTGGGTCTCTACATGCTGAGGAGCTGGGATGGGGTGACCACAAGACCCTCAAGATGTGGGACAAGGGGTTACCATGTGCTGTGGGGCTGCAGTTTGGCAACTGGGACCCCCTTGGGCTGGTGGTCCTTGCACAACACCACCAGGAAGAGATGGGTTGGCACAAGCTGGGCAGGACCTTGGGGAGCTGCTGGGAACTCTCCAGGCCCACGGAACCCCCAACCCAGCCCCATGGAACCCCCCAAATCGACCTCACCCCCACTCTGCTTGGTAGCATTGGCGCAGGGTGTCCAGGTTCACAGGATTTATCTCCTGGGTGCCCTGTAATATCTGGGTCACGGTGTCCCAGTAGTCCTGATCCAGGTTGGCCGCCATCCAGTCCATCTCGGGCACCGTCTTCCTGGTGTCGCTGTTGTAGTGCATGATAGGGTTCCCATCCACGTACCCCACGGCCACAAACTCAGGGACCCCCAGGCTGGCCTTGGTCACCCCAATATAGAAGTAGCGCAGGGAGTGGGGACCTGTGGGGACACAAGGGGTGATGGCTGCGATGGAGAACGAGCTAGGGTGGGATGGGAGCGGTGGGGGGACATCGGGGGAGAACTCTGGGTCTGGGAGAAGGACCTGGCTCCAAGGAAGAGGGGTTCAGGGGGTCCTTGGAGTCAAGGAAATGGGGGTCCAATGGGTGCAGAACATGGGATGGCCAAGAATGGGGGTCAACGGGGGCCCTCAAGACAAGAAAAGGATGGGTCCAGTGTGGGGGCGAACTAGGATGACTGGGAATGAGGGTTCAGGAGGGTCCCCAGAGTCAAGGAAAGGGGGATCCAGTGAGTAGGGTAATTGGGATGGTCAGAAATGGAGCTCCTTGAAGGTCCCCAGTGTCTGGGAAAGGGGGTTCCAGTGGGTTGGTGACCAAGGATGATCAGGAATGGAGGCTCAGGAAGGTCCTTGGTGTCATGGAAAGGGGGTCCAGAGGGGACTCAGTGCACAAAAAGGGGGAGCAGGGTTGTCGGTGCCCAACAAGAGAGTGCAGGGAAGGTTCCAGGACAGCGGGTGCAGGGAGGGTCCCAGAACCCAAAGAAGGGGGCAAGGGGGTCCTGTTGCCCAGGAATGGGGCCACAGGGCAGTAGGGGTGTCCCAGTGCCCAAAAAGGCGGGGGGAGTCCCGGTGCTCAAAGACGGGATGCGGGGGGGGTCTCGGTGATCTAAAAGGGGGTGCAGGAGGGTCCTGGAGCCCAAAGAGGGATTGCAGGGGGAGTCCTGAGGAAGATGATGTAAAGGGAGTCCTGGTGCCAAAAGAGGGGTTGAAGGGGGCAGCCCGGTGCGGGGGGCGTCCACCTCGAAAAGGGGTGCAGGGGGGAACCCCGAGCCTAAAAACGGGGGTTCATGAGGGTTCCCGGTGCAGGGGGGGCCGGTACCCGCTCACCGATCACCACCGCCGCCATCCCCAGGACCCCCAGCAGCAGCCCCACCGACCGTTCCGGCCCCACCGCGCCGCTCCGCTGCGCGCCCCGAGCTCCGCGTACCTCGCCTCCCTTCGGCCCGCCTCTCGCGGCCCCTGCCCCGCCCCTCGAGCCCCCATTGGCTGAGATACCGCCCTCCGGCCAATGACACCGCGCGGCGCTGCGGAACGTCATCAGTCGGAGGTCTCTTCCAACCTTACCGTTCGATGAGTCTAGGAATTGCTGAGGATCAGCACAAGGAAAACTAGAGTTAAAATTCAAGTGTTCTTGGCTGCCAGCCTGTCAATGACTCCACTGCCAGCAGCTCATAGACTTCTGGTTCAAGCAGGTACAGCATCAGCTATGACTCTTAAACACAAAAGGTACATGTTTTAAGATTACAGTGCTTTTAACCCAGGAGGCTAATGACTCTATTCTTTGGGCCAAATTGTCAGCTGCTGGTTCATGTGTAGATCCTTAGTGACACAGACCGTTGTCTGCTGCATCTGGAAAATTTAATTTCCACATACTTTCTTTTTTTAAGAAAAAGGAGATAAGTTGGTTAGCCTTAGAGAAAAATGCACTATGGTTATAAGTACTTTTAGCAAATGTATCTTGGTTTTCTTCAGTTGCTATTTCTTCATTCACTGATTGCAATTCACAGGATTATTTGTGCAACTTTTGAGTTAAGGTAAACCTAGGACACTGCTTAATTTAGATATTTTTTAAAAAATCCAGACAAGTAGGAAAGCAACAAGCATTTAATTACTTAGTATTGTGTCACTGTGCTTTCTGATGCTGTATTGATCAAGTCGTATCTAAGAAACACAGAATTAGACTATGGGGTTATTTTATTCAAAAATAAATTTTGGAGGATCAGGAAAAAGAGCTATTGTCAGCTGTGCTCCCCCAGTTTAAAATCAGAAAAATGTTTAAAATCATTAAAATGACATGTATAGTTCCATTTCCAGTTATTTAAAGGATTTATAACAATTGTTCCTGTTCATTCTTAGCTCCTCATGAAGCATTAAAGAAATGACAGACTGCAATCTGGTTAAAGAGATGCCAGTGGTGTTAAGACACTGAAATAAATCAAAGGAAATCCACTGATTGCAGGTAAAATGTATTGGTTTTTTTACTTGTTCCTGCCCACATTCCTTTTATTCTTGAATGGATTTTGCATCCCTTTCCTGCTCTGAAAGAGGCTTTCTCTGAATCAACAGTACGCAACTATATCTTGTTATTTTGCAGTTTGTGCTTATGGAACGATTAGAGACCTCTCATTTCAGAAGCCTTTAAGCACAGAAGGGTGAGCTTTCAGTAGACAGCTGGACCCTAGGGAGAAGAAAAGTCCCTGAAATGTTTGTTCCGTCTGGGCTTTGGGTGCTGGCTTTTTTCTTGGTCAGATATTCACATTGCTCTTGGCAAGTTGGCAAAATTAGTTAGTTGACACAAAGTACTCTTCCAAGTTGAAGCCAGAACACGCTGGCAAGGTGGTGTGTAAAAGTTGTTCTCAGAGACAGCAGTTTTCAGAAGTGCTAACCTCACCTCTGTGGAAAGCAGAAGAAACCAAAGCCCAGACTTTGCTTAATTTCCAACATAGAAATTGTCTGTTATCAGTTTGATCATTGATGAGTGCCTGTGTTTTTAGTATTGTTGACAATTTGAGGAACGTCGTGGAATGTACCTTTAAATTCAGGCTGTGTGTCACTGTTGACATCAGTGTTTTAAAATTGTCTTGAGAATCTTGCTTGGTGGTCGTTCTGCAAATGTCCTCTGAAGCTTCTGTTTGATGGGGCAGGGCTGCCATTAGAAGCATCCCAAAATGTATTTGAAGAAAATATTTGTGCTGATTTCCATCCGTTGCTTCTGCAACGTTCAAAAGAATGAGGGCAAAGAGGATTAGAGCAGCATCAGTACAGTTAATAGTGCCTGGGGGTCTGGAGTTCTTCTTGATTCTGTTTTCTATACGTCTGTGGGTAAGACCATTAAAGGCATGGGGCAGAAATCAGAGCAGATAACAGGTTTTCCGTTTTCTTGGGCTGCATGATAGCATTGAGCACTGCTCACCTGAAAAAGGGACTGGGTGTTCAGCACAGCTACTGCACAGAATGGGATTGTACTTACTGTAAAACTCATAGAATCATAGAATCACGAGTGAGATCGAGTCCAACCGTACCTGTCCACTTGCTAAACCATGTCCCTGAGAAACCCATCTACTCACCTTTGAAACACCTCCAGGGTGGTGACTCCACCACCTCCTTGGGCAGCCTCTGCAAGTGCCTGAGAACCCTTTCAGTGAAGACATTTTTCCTGATCTCCAGTTTGAACCTTCCCTGGTGCAACTTGAGGCCATTTCCTCTTGTCCTGTCACCTGTCACTTGAGAGAAGAGACCGACACCCACCTCACCACAACCTCCTTTCAGGCAGTTGTAGACAGGAATGAGGGCTCTCCTCAGCCTCCTCTTCTCCAAGATAAACAATCCCAGGTCCCTCAGGCACATCTCGTAAGACTTTTTCCCCAGGCCCTTCACCAGCCTCATCGCCCTTCTCTGGACACCCTCCAGCCCCTCAATGTCCTTCTTGCAGGACATCCCTTTCTTTGAGCCACTTCAGGGTTTGTTTTACAGTTTAATTCTTATATATTTTTAAAGTTGAAGAAATCAGGTATAAAAGATGTTAACACAAATACCCATCAATATTACAAATAACATTATTATAGTGAGAAAGCATTTTTAGAAGAAAAACCTTTTTTGCATCAACATAAAACATTTCTTCTGCAATTACGCTGGTTTTTGACCAAGTGAAACAGCATCCACTGGGCATTCATGTGTTATGCAGGATGCATTCCTCATTTTCTTTTTCTTCTTCTTAGACATTAACTGAAAAAAAAAAGAACCTGTGTAGTATGAATTGCCAAATATTTAGTCTAAAAAGTCCTGTTAAATATTTATTTCTCATTATTTAAAGGTATTATGACTTTGATTTTGTTTTACTAGAGGAAGGAGGCATTATGTGGTGCTTAGGAGAAAAGCAAATGAAATCTATATACGAAACTGTAGGCTTAAGAAAATAATTTATTTGTCTTCTTAAGCAATGTTAGGGGGTTTTTTTAGAAATTAATTTCCTTTTGGGTAATTTGGTTTGTGATAATATTGCCCTGTGAAAAAAATTGCTAGTAATTCAGTTCATACTAATACTTTGCCTTAAAAAAAATCACAGAAAAAAACCCCAAGAGCCCCAAGAATGACTCATTCTAGAAAATGAGATAAGATAATGTGTGTTTGAAATGCCATGTATTTGTGTAACATGCATAAAACATTCCCATTTTTCGTTTTTATTTGGAGACCTGCTGAAAAATAACATTTAATCTGTCATCATATTTTTTTTTGTAATGATGCTTTTGCCCAATATTATGCTCTTTAGTATTGTCGAACACTAATTTCCTCTGGGCACATTTGCTAAGTGTCTGCATCAGTTCCTGCTGCTACAGAGTCTTCTGAGGCAGTCGGTAGTTGCTCTGGTGCAGGGGAATTTTCAGTTACTGGGTTGCTCAGTGTTTCCTCGAACCAAGCTGTGGTTGATTGCACAGCTGAAAGTGCCAAAGCGTCCTTCGCTGCATGGGAAGAAGGAGATGTTCAGTTATTCATTACCTCGAAGAAGTGATCTGTCACTTTTGCTGTTCCTGTGCAGCCCTGGCAGAAGTTTAAGTCACTTTCTGGTATTGGACAGGATAGAGGAGGAGAGGAGGTGCTACTTCTGTCTCAGATGAAGCTCCAGCTGCATTCAGAGGGCAGCAGAGAATCAGGTCCATACAGAAAACTTCCCTGCACTGGCAGGCAAGATGTTAAATACACTGTGCTGCTCTCTCTCTCTCTCCATTCCTCACTTCAAAATAGATGTAGTGATAACAACAGTCAGCGTGCATCAACATATTTTCAACGTGGTTTCTTTTAGAGGTCATAAGGTGAGTTATGGTACAGCATCAACTATGACTGTTAAACACAAAAGGTACATGTTTTAAGATTACAGTGCTTTTAACCCAGGAGGCTATGACTCTATTCTTTCGGCCAAATTGCACACAAAACAGTGTGTCTTCTGTGAGGTAATGCACATTATCAGTGGGAAACTAATCTGTTCATTTCAAGTACAAAGAAAAAGGAATAATAAAACATGATTGTTAGGTTTCAGACATGGCTCAGTGTTATAGATCACAATCAGGTGCAGTCAAGCTGTGCTTGTGGGGTAGATCTGTCTTATTACTCCACTGTGTGGGGCAGATCTGACTCATTACTTAATGTATGGATGGTGTCCTGATGGCTTCTGGCTCATTTAGGATATATCTGAGCTAAGTGTAAGACTTTGTGAACCTGCTGTGAATATATTGTTAGGGAACATCTCAAATACAGCTGAACAATGTTAGCCTTGCGATAACTTTGAGTTCACTGAAACAAGAGATTATGACAGTCTTTTTTGCCCAGCTGCTGGCTCCTACTTGGCTGCCAGGTATGGAGCTTTCAGAACTACTGCATGCAAATCGTTTTTAATTCCTGGTAAAGGTGCCTTTACATGAACAGCCGAGATGTACAGCTCTTCTTTGAAATGTTGGCTATGAGACACAGTGATTTGTCTTTTGATTCTAGCCAGAGTGTGCTGCTGAAGAGTCAGAGATCACTCAGACAGATCCCAAGTAGTTGTTAGTTTATTGAGCTCTATTCACTGTGTTTAGGTATGTAAAATATTTAGTAACTGCAGATGGATTGGTGGTCAGTACTCTACTATTGACTACACTTAAAATTATTATTGGATATAAAGATTACTGCATAAGCTTACTGTAAGTATCTTACATGTTACATGCATGCAAAAATATCACCTACCTACCCATCAATGTCTGGTTCCAGGTAAGAGATCCCTCAGAGGGGTAACCTTCAGAGACATCCCTACTCTTGGGGAGACCATCATCATGCATCCAGCTGCTATGGAGGGAGAGCTCAACTGACCCTAATGTATGCAGATATTTATAGTGTAAAGTGGTTGATTTGTAGTCAGGTTTTATGCTGTTAATGCAGTTTTGGCTCAGTCTCCAGCCAAACCTGTTTTTTGAGGGGTTTGGGGCTTAGTTCTTGCTCCAGGCTCACACCAAAGCATTAACTTTGGTGAGGGCTGTTTGCTGAGCATCGCCCTGGACCAAAGTTCAGTTGGTTCAAGCAGGAGAACTGCATCATTCATAGTGTGTCACAGAGATCTCCTCCAAGTGAGGTAAAGCTCCATAGCATAAAGTAGAAAAGGACCTTCTTGAGTATTTTCTTGAGCTTGCTGGTACACTGGTCCAGCACTGTTGCTGCTTTTACTGTGTTTCTTCTCTATGTGATTTAACAGAAGTGTGTAAGTGCATATAGACACCGTTACCTAAGCGTTATCACAATTTTTATTAATATGTACTTTTAAAATAAGAATGCATGCATTAGAGGGAGGAGCAGGTGGACCGAGAGATCCTAATTGTGAAGTTAAAGTTGGGAATTGTATCACTTTTGTGAGGAAAATAAAAAAGAGACTAATTAAAAAAAGACTTTTTTTCTCTAGAAGCATCCAAACTCAACTGTCTGTTGGGTGCGATGGTTTAATCGTGGCTTTAAATACTGACCAAACCTATTCCAAATCTGCATATCTATGTGGTTCACTTCTTGCTTTTTCTGATTTAGTGTTTTAATGAACTATCTATTTTTTTTGATGACCTGTAGCATGCTGGATTAATCTTACTTGTATTTTTAATACAGTGTGTTGGTTGCCTTTCAGCTTGAACCAACGTACGCCAGGAGAGTTTACCCATGCTTTGATGAACCTGCCATGAAGGCCACATTTAATACCAGAATTGTCCATGACCCAAGCTATGTAGCTCTTTCCAATATGCCTGCTATTGGTAGGTAAACAGCAAGTAGACTTAGGGTTTCTTTTTCCCCCTACGTTACTTTTTAAAAGGGTGTAATTTATCAGAATAGACTATATCATCCAATAGGGAAGTGTTCTGTTGTCTGTGTGTTAATGCCTTGAAAATGCACAGATAATCTGTGCTTATGAACCTAAATATTTTGAGGCAGATATTCATAATTAATGTCTCTGATAGCAATAATTCCATTGTTTTGTCAGTGGTGATGTGCTTTCCTCTGGTTGCTGGAGGCTGCATAGGGTTTGATTCTTGGCTTTCACTGGTTAATCAGTGTGTCCGAGAGCTGATTGGACCAAAATGGCTTCCCTGGAATGCAGAGCCTGTAACTGTGGGATTAAGGGATTCCTTTCATTCTGGGTCGATTTTAAGACATATTTACAACATACATAGAAAAAAATTGTTTTAGAGAGCAGAGACACTATAGCCTCCTGTGTATGTGCAAAATAAGAGAGAGGACTGTAAGGCTCTGGAGGGATTCCTCCTGTCCCTTGCTGGGATCTCCTGTGGGATGCATGTGGGGTACAAATTTCCCAACAAATTCTGTAAATCAGGATTCCTACAGAAATCTGCTGGATCACTTGTCTCCTTCTTAATGCTTTTTTTTCTGCAGTTCAGTGCCATGAATCTTTATTTTTCACTTAAATAATTTTCAACCTTTAAAAAAGGAGTTTGATGAGATCTGCATTTGCTAAGTAACAGCAATTATAATAGAATGGATCTCTATGAGAATCGCTTAAAGCATTTTCTTCCCTTGACATTCTTGTTCCTATCACCTCTTTTATTTAGAAGGAAGGTATCTGATTAATATTTCTTAATTCTTGGGCAGGCATGACTTAGATTTGACTCTCAATAAAGCACAATAAGATCATAGATTTTAGCAATATGCAGCCTGAGACAAATTGTCCACAGTTTGCCCACATCCCAGAATGGACTCAATTTGAAAAACTTCCAGTTAAGGAGCTCAAAATAGATTTTTGGTATCTACATGGAAGGTCACGACTGGTACGTGGCAGTAGCAACAAGCCTGGCTGCTTGCCTTCTACCACAAACAAATGCAGGTAGTGCAGAAATACATCACATTGAAGAGAGGTGTAGAAAAACACGCAGGAAACACAAGATTCTTTATTTGTTATGGAAGAGCAATGGTTTGAACATTACTTTGATATTTTTTCTAGATGTATCTGAAATGAAGGTTGAAAACGGAAGCCTGTGGGCTGTTACCATATTTAACACTTCGCTGAAAATGTCGACTTACTTGACTGCTTTTGTGATTTGAGACTTTGATTATGTCAGCAGAACCGAGCGGGGAAATGAGGTAAATATGAAGCTGCTTAAGACATTACAGCCGTTTTCAACCAGAGTTGGTGCTGCGGTGCATCGTGTGCTGTAGAAGATATCACAGACATAACTGTGCTTTCCATTGCAAAACTATTTGCTTATGTGGCAAAACTGTTAATTTTTATCTTGCAGATGTTTTGCAGAAAGCTTTCCTTTAGGACAATTCGTTTATGTCCTGTCCTGATAATTTAATGCGATTCCACAACTAAGTATGGACTCTCTATGTTAAAACTTTCGAGAAAACTACTCCACAGAATGTACTGATTATAATTCAGGGTCATCTTAGTTGTAAGAAAATACCGATGTTCTCTGCTTTGACAAACAGCTCAGGGGATGCCAAAAATGTGGCTTATTCTTCAGGGCCCTTTGAGGACCAGCATCATGACATCACCAGGAGCAATACTCTAGTACAAGCATTTTGCATACTTGTATTTTATCCTTTTATTCTGTAGTGGACACATCTTTTAGCCTCCAAAAGTGACTGGTTTGTGTTTGAAGCTTCTTCATTAGTGGGTGTTTGATTTTGCTCTGACACTACAATGGCCAAATCTTCTTGAGGGAATCTGTAAAAAATACAGTCCCTTGGCACCAGTTGTTTCACTTTCCTTCTTTTGCTGGAAGTCAACAGGGCATAGATATATAAATTTGTTCCAAAGCAAATAGCAAACTGAAGCATAAAGCTCTTGAGGGTAGCATATAGTTGCTGTCCTTAATAACTGATGGCACAGTGTTTGCTGTACGGTTAGTTCGTCAGCACCCTATTGGGCAAAGGTGGGACAAGGTGAGAGGAAGGTGCAGAGGTGATCTTGAAAGCACAATATTAGCTCATTTTTAATGTGAAGATTGGACTTGCTATGTCTGTATTGGGTTTTCAGAACAGGCTTTTAGTAGCAGGGGTGGACAGGGGTGGCTTCTGTGAGAAGCTGCTAGAAGCTTCCCCTAGTCCAAGGGGGTCCGCGTTGGAGCAGCTTGAGAAGAACAGCAGGCCACGGGAAGGACTCACGTTGGAGAAGTTTGTGGAGGAACGCTTCCCATGGGAGAGACTCCAAACTGCAGCAGGGAAACAGTGTGAGGAGGAAAGAGTGGCAGAGACAACAAGTAGTGAACTGATCTCGAGTTCCATTCCCTGTCCCCCTGCGCCGCTTGGTGGGAAGGGGGCAGAGAAACTGGGAGTGAATCTGAGCCTGAAGAGAAAAGAAGCGTAGGGGGAAGGTGTTCTAAGATTCAGTTTTATTTCTCATTACCCTATTCTCATTTGATTGGTAATGAAATAAATTGTTTCCTCATGTCAAGTCTGTTTTGCCTGTGGCAGCAGTTGGTGGGTGATCTCTCACTGTCTTTATCTCAATCCAGTAGTCTTTTGTTATATTCTTCTCCTGTCCAGCTGAGGAGGGGGAGTAATAGAGCAGCTTGGTGGGCACCTGGAGGCCAGCCAGGGTCAACCCACCACAATGTCCTACCTGCTGTCCCCTGGATACAACAAGTTGGATGCTTATGGCTCTGACTGTGGTGCCTTTTTCTTGGGCTGGTGTGTACTGATAGGAGTTAGCAAAACAAAGCATTCAAATGAGCACTATTCAGAGGGAAAAACACCCTCCATGTTCTGTGAGCTAGAGGAGAGAGGGTTTCAGACAGAGAGGCTCAATATTTATGCCTCCACAGTGTTTGTGTGAGTATATTCCTTGTGTCTTTTTTGTCATTTCCAGTAACCAAAAGCATCAGTTTTTATAACTCAAAGCTCACACCAGGATTAGGATTTTAAGCCTGCCCATTGTGTTTATGTTCTACAAAATGAAGCAGTCGGGTCTTTGAATCCCCTCTGAAGCCTTGGCTGGAAAGAGGGGCCCAGAGGCTGAGGACACTCTGTTGGTTGAATATGTTTTACTTTTTTCCCCTTATAAATTAATTCCTGATGCTTCATAACTGTGCTCTTAGCGTTTGGCTGCGCAGCTCTTTTTGAGACCATGTGTTGCATTTAGATGCAAGTCATGCGGGATTGTTGAAGTGCAGGGGTGCCTGTGGGGTCTTGCATCCAGAGATACCTGATAGAGACATAAACCTTTTCTGAGTCCACCCCATCACCGTGGGCAAGCAGCCTCTTCAGTGATGTGACAAAGCAAATGGGCATGGGAGGGGAAAGCTTTGCTTGCTGCCGCTGTCTGCATTGCTCAGAAGTAGAGCTGTCGTGGGGTCAGATGCCTTTGCTCTCTGGTGGTCTGTTCCAGGCTGTCAGAAAGCTCAAGAGGGGAAGTTTGTAAATTTGGACAGCAGATGCTCTCTGAACAACCATTTCTCTCTCTTCAGGGAAAAAGTGGTGATCTGAAGGGAAGCTGGTTACTCAGTCATTGACTAGAAACCATTAGCTTAAGATGTGTGATTCTAACTACAGCATTTCCCATATACTAACAGAAAAACCTAAGAGTCTCTTTGTCCAACAATATATACTTGGATTGAAGTCTTGATCCTTTTGAAGTGCTTGAACTCTCCTGGATTTTAGCACAATTATGCTCTGTGCCACATTCTGTTAGGTCCAGCAAAACCTGAGTTGGGTTTTTTCCCAATAAGCTTCATTGCATGGTCTGATGTGGGCAGGCAGCATTTTCTAACAATAATTCACAGAAGAGCAGCAAAGAAGATGGAAATGTGTAGATTATCTAAAATAACTTTTCCTTGTTTTATTGCAGATACGTATTTGGGCTCGGAAAGAGGCAGTTAAAAATGGGTATGTTGACTATGCTTTAAATATCACTGGTCCATTATTCTCATTTCTGGAAGACTTACTTAACATCAGCTACCCTCTGCCAAAGACAGGTGAGATTGCTCATTTTCTTAAATGGACCAGAAATGGCTGCTGATGGTTTAATAGTCACAGAAACAATGGGTTCTGCAGTATTTTCTTTTATAGCTCACCACATTCATGGAAAAAAATGCCCTAAACTGTAACTCACTGAAGTCTCCTTTCTGTACCATGGCTTTTGTTATCCTGTAACCTGGCACTCTTACCTTCACATCTCGCTCATTCTTTTTGAACAACTTTTCCTAATAAAGGGGCAAACTGCATAGAAGGGACCTGTTCCCTCATATGGCTCTTACTGGGATGCATAGACCATTCCAGGCAAGGCTATTGTAGTCCCTATGTCCTCCCAGCAAATCCCTGCCTCCTTAACCCGTGTCCCAAAGCATCACTTGCTTTCTTCAGTATTTCCCTATCTTATCTTATGTGTTGCTGCACATTCCTCCCTAGGAAAAAAAAAAGATTCCTAAAGGAAAACATCATTTCTACCTAAAATAGACATCAGATCAGCCTGTTAAGTTACGATTCTGTCAAGAAGAAAGGGTGCTGTCACGTATTTCCACTGTACAGTTTGTCTGTTACTTGTAGTTGGGTTGCCAAGGGTTTCAGAATTCGTATTATGGGGAAATGTGCTCTTATGTACGAATTGCTGGAACATGGAGAGCACCAGAGGCAGTTCTTATCAACTATGAGTTTTGGACCTGCCTATGATGCTAACAGATTGCAGGACTGTTGGGAAAGAATTTCCCTCCTGTCTTGACTAGATAATTTGTGGATTTGTCAAATACCTATTTTGGCACGTGAAAGAAATAAGTTTTCATTGTGTGCAAATGTATTATCTCCCTGTGTATTTGGAATAGCTTGCTGAATGCTACAGTTACTTCCTATGGAAAATGGAATCTATGCAGTCTTCACTCATTAATCTCGTTGATTTTTGTTATCATCTTAGTAATGATAAAAGCTCCTCAGGGACTGTAGGAAATTCTGTTTCACATTTGTGTTCTTGTGTTTAGCAGTGGTGTCAATGCATTAATGCATAATATAATGTAATGTAATATACTGTAACATAATGTAATATAACATAACATAATGTAATGTAATATAATATAACATAATATAATGTAACGTTATATAATATAGAATAGAATAATATGACAAAGTTGAAGCAAAGAACACAGAATGCTACAATCCCCACAATACCAACTGCATTTCCTGTTGACTTCCTTTGAAATTTCAATTAAAAATCAATAGGATTAGATCAACCAAGAATAGCTCCTTGTAAATGGTAGAGGTTCCTGTTGCAAAACATGACATTAAAAATAAACACATTTGAAATCAGGGATATTTAAGGGTTTGTCTTCACCTGATTTTACTACAGTTATAATTGAGCTCTGTTGCCCCAGGCTGTCCAGATGAGAGCTGCATCAGAGAAATATACCTTTGCTGGAAGCCTGTGGCACCAAGCCCTGCTGAGATGCAGTTTGGCTTTGCTTGGGTTCAGCACCACATTTACATTAACTGCTTGGCTTTTGAACTGGAACTGGCTCATGGTCAGCTGGTTTAGAGTGCAGCCTTCTGTCTTCTTCCAAAATGCACTGTATACTTGCCCCAAATTTTGCTTTTCACCGATGAGTTTAAACAGTATATCTTTGAGATCCGTGATGTTTTGTCCAGCTCTCACACCTGAACAGGAAAACTGCTCCCTATGCCTAAGGCAGGAGGGTAGTACAGAAGTAACAGCCCTACGGTGGAAACAAAGAGATGATGTTTCTTCAAATAAGAGTGGAAAGGATCCCTCTACTCACTAAACTGTTAAGAGCAAGATTTTTTTTTTATAAAACAGTTGCTAGGCTGGAGAAAGAGGTAATAATGGTCTTTCCTAAACACATGAAAAACTCAAACAGAAAAAGATTTCTGAGATCCAGAAGGGAATATATTCCCCTCTAGCATTAGTCGAATACAATCTTTGTTTTTGAGCAAAACTTGTGTGTAGAAGATGCAGTACAGATCCGAGCTTCAGGGAAATGTATTGTGTGCTTTCCTGAAACAGTGGCAATCAGAGATGAGAAGTAGGATGAGAAGAAATTTCGCAGACCATTTGCAAGCATGTTGCCATAATACCATGGAGATCCACTAAAGTGTAGTATCCTCTAATTCCACACTAAACCAGGAGGATTAAAATAATGAGCGTGTTTCTTCTGAAAAAATTTAAAGATACCTCTTTTTTTTCCCCCTCTGTTTGGCTCAATTTAGATTTGGTTGCACTGCCTGATTTAGGAGCAGGTGCTGTGGAAAACTGGGGGCTAATGACATTCCAAGAATCATCGTTGTTGTACATCCCAAGTGATAAATTCACAAGCAGAAAGGCAATGATTGCCCTAATTGTCTCACATGAGCTGGGACACCAGGCATGTGGTAAAAACTTCTGTACATTTGTTTGTCTATGAAGTTGTTTCCTTCTGGTTGTTGATGATGCAGTCACTGATGAGTAGAAGAAAAATAGTGACATGATAGGTGAGGGATCTGAGCATTAGAGTACTGGAAGTCTATTTGACTCTTCAGTTTTGCTCTTCTATTGACTATATTAAATTTACTATTGTTTGCCAGAGCGAGAACTGTTTGCTCAGTCAACAAAGTCTGTGAAACAGTTGAACTTGGCTGGTGAACTTGTAAGCCTTTCTGACAAGGTCTGTAACTTTTCAGACCTTCAGATGAGCTGAGTGTTTTTATTGCAGGTCAATTAAACAAATGCCAGTACTTAATTAAACTATTTTAAAACAAAGTCATCATTCACATTTTTAAGAATTAGCAAATAAAATACAGATCTGCAAGTTTGTTCTCAGACGTTTGTTCAATAAGAACTGCCCAATATGAGTATGTAGAGCTGTTGTGGAAGTTTTATTGCTTGCTGAGAATAGAGATTTGCTGATTTTGGAAATGGTTGTTTCCCCGTTTCTATTTATCATACCCCTGACAATTTCCTTTTGTTAAGAATATGGAAAAATGGTTTTGTAATTCCTTGATAACCGCCCTACTTTTATTCATAGCCTGATATGAACTTTTATGCATTTCAATATAAATATTTAGGTATTTATTGGGGAGTGTTTAAAAATAAATAGAGTAGAAGAATGACATAAAGCACCGACATCCTTAAAGTATGGAACTGAAGATGAAGCAATTAAAAAAATAACTGCCCTTACCCTCTGGCTTCTTTCAAGGTGCATTTTTTTCTACAGAATGTTCACTGTCTGAAGGAATATCCATTATATTATTCAATTGACCTCTACACATTAAATAAAGCTACTTCAATGTAGGTTTGTGTGTTTAACCTGCAAAAATGAAAACAGTCTAAAGAGACGTTAAGACATCTTTTCTTTCTATCCAAGTGGTTTGGAAATCTGGTTACAATGAACTGGTGGAACGATCTGTGGCTTAATGAGGGACTGGCATCCTACTTTGAGTACCTGGGAGCTACCTTTGTTGAACCCAAGCTTTCATTGGCAAGTACTAATGCTTACTGAAGTAAGTTGAAGTAGCAAAGCTCCAGCATGTATGAAGAACAGGAAGGTGCAGAAGATGGGATTGAATTAAGCCATTGCATTGGTAATTTAGTTCCCCCAGGAAAGGCGACCAGGTCTTAATTCTTCCCTGGAAGGGATCTGTCTGCTGGGAGCTGTGATCACATCCAGCTCTTCTAAAGCTAGCACAGAGGGCAGCTGTGATTCTGTAGTGACAGAGAGTTGGTGTTTTACGCTAAACCCGATGTGCAGCAAACCCAGCTTTCTGTCCTGGGTCCTGTAGCTGATGGTTTGCCTCCCCGACTGTCCCGGCTCTTTTCCAAGCATCCCTCACTCCTCAGGTACCTTTACTGGGCAGTGACTGAGTTGAGCCACTTGGAGTCTTCTCACCCTACTAAGCCTATGGATGTCTGGATGTGGAGAAGGCAGATATGATGCACACAGCTAATCTGACAGCAGGGCGGAACTCCTTCCCTTTCCACCCAAATGGAAATAAGCGTAAATCCCATAGTGTATTAGAAAACTCCATCTCTCACTGAGATAGGAGGATAGGTGCTGCTAATTGTAGACATAAGATGATGTGTACTCACCTGTGCAATCCTAAATGTCAGTGCACAGTGGCCTCGGCTTCGGCAGAGAGGAGAATCCATTAGTCTGGGCAGACCCGAGACTGCACTCAATCCAGTCTGCTTCTTATTTGACTCACATGAAATACTATTCACCCTTTCCTTTTCTAATTCATCAAAGTAATTCATTACATGTTTAATTGGAAAATAATACAGAGGTGTCAAACGAATTCTGTCAGGAGGATTTTTAGGTCGTGAGAGATGCTAATCTTCTGCTTTGATCTTCAAACCCAGCCCACTTTGTTCTCTGTAATTTAATATCGTTTAGAAAATTAAATATACTGGTTGTTCACGAGGAGAAAAATTGGTCAACAAATTTGATCCCATTAATTGGAAGCCTGTGTTCTTCTCCTTGAGAAGCAGAAGTGCTCAAAATTGCCTCAAGTGCTCAAAACTTAGGACTTTTTCTTTAATTACATAATTACTGTCTGACAGCAGAAATGCTGCATAGTTAAGCCTTGTTAACCTCAGTAGCTCAGGTTTTAGGTTATCCCTCCAGATTGCAGCAGGAGAAATAGAGAATTTAGGAAGCAAATAATCCCTATGAATGACCTACAGATGTAAATGGCACACAGGTTTTCAGCTTTCAGTATTTTTTTCATTTGCTATTTAATATAGTTGACTTATTTTTCGCAGAGGCTTATACTGTAATTTTCTTTGTCAGACCCAGGACCACAGTCTTCTCAGATGGAAAATTTTCATTCATTACTAATGTTGCATATGGAAAATGTTAGGATTGGGTGTGCGGTCCGTTTTACTTCATGGGAAAGTTGAAGAAGGGAGAAAGGAATCATTCCTCATTCATTGACAGACTCTTTCTGTTAGTGCTAATCCTACAGTCTACATTCTCTCCTGAGAATAAATATTTTCTTGTTCTGATCACTTAGATTTGTCTTTTTTCTTGCAGGATGAAATCTTTTATGATCATGTTGTACAACCTGTATTAAGGGAAGACAATGAAATAGGAACTCGATCACTGTCAGAGAGCGAAGACAAGATCAAGGAATCGTTTTCTTTAATGTCTCTGTTTGACAGCATCACATACAACAAGGTTAAAAAACACTAAATTCTTGCTCTTTGCGTGTTCTAAGCTGATGGTACAAAATAGATTGGAGAGAAACTGTTGAATCACAATGATTTTTGTGAATTGTCTTGTCATTCAAAGCTTGTATCTGCTGCACACACAAATTTATGGGATGTTGCAAATCTAGTTGGCTGTGAAAGAAACGGTGAGAACGTTTTCAATCTACATGATATGTGAAGTGTAGGAGTAGCCTAAACTGTGGATTATAACTTGACAAAATATTGCAATAATAATTGCTTTAATAATTCATGTTTTCTCATAGCTTTTTTTGTACTTCAGGGAGCTTCTATTACCTGGATGCTTTCTGGTTTCCTGACTGAGAAGTTGTTTTTCAGAGCACTTACTGTAAGTCTGAGAAACTAACGCCTTCATCTTGATTCATAAGCTCGAAAATTATAGTTGTACAAATTGCTGTTTGTCTTGTTGGTGTTTTCCATTGAACCCTCATCATTTCTGATGCTTCTGTTTCTTTCCACACAGTCATATCTGAAAGAATTTTCCTTCTCAAATACTAACCAAGACGATCTCTGGACCCACATACAGATGGTAATCATTTTTTCTCTAGTATTCTTGCTCTGGTGTTTGGCACAGTCCAAATTTAGGGCATTACCTATAATAGAAGACTGCACTTGAATTTGGCTATCCCTAGTGCAGTCATTCTCTTACATAAAATTTACTCTGCTGGCTTTTTTGGCTAATGTCTTCATAAGTGTTTATTTGGCTGCTTTACTGCACTTGAGTTGGGAGGAGGTGAGTGGATGTGGAGAGATGACAAGGGGAGTCAGGGCCAGGTGGAGTTTTGGGTTTCGTGAAATTGCGTAGCCCAATCTTCTGGAGCTTAAGTTTGTTGAGATCAGGGTGTGTGTTGCTTTGGGCTTGATGATCAAAGACCCAGAAAAGTCTGTACCCAGGGCAGTAGCTCAGCATTTGACCCTGTAGCTCAGCATTTGATTTTTTTGCATGAATCAAAGGCAGCAAACTGCTAAGCAGTTATGTTTTCTCTAAGACTGTCCCTAGAGTGTTGCTGAAGCAGTATTGGTAAGTACCTGATTATCGTAAATATTTCTAACTCCTGTTTCTCCTGCAGGTCATAGATGCACAGGATGAAATTCAGTTGCCAGAATCTGTGAAACAAATAATGGATTCCTGGACGTGCCAAAATGGATTTCCAGTTTTCACATTAAGTCTAACCACTGGCACAATCAGTCAGGAACAGTTTCTTAATAGGAAGAATGAAAGCAGTACTGATTCACACAAGTATGTTTAGCTGGGTTGTTTTGTTATCTGTTTATACCCTATTTTTGAAGGAAACTCTCCAGTTAGAACGTTGTATTTTGACCATCTGATTTTGTAACCTGATGCTTTTTCTTTTCATGAACTGTCAAGTAAAAACCCATTTGAGATTGCAGTTTGCAGTAGTTCTGCAAGCCAGTTGTTTTGCTAAAGGTTTGCTTTCCTCTGGAGCAGTCACTTTTCCAGCCATGGGAAGGACAGGCACAGGCCATGACTAGGTTGCAGCAAAGGAGTTTTGCTGGCATTTTCTTCTTTCCTCATCCCTCACTTGTTTGGACCAGCAAACTGGATGAAACATGCCATAGCTTCTTTCCAGTGCACGTGGTGCCAGCCTCTCCTGCTCGACAAGGACAAAGGGTTTGCATTTCAGTACTTTTGTAAAAATGAACCCTTTCTCAGAAAGTGCCAAGTACCTGACATGTAGCTCTAACTTTCCTGTCAGTGAGTATTGCCAATTGCCTGGTGCTTTTGAAAGCTGTGCTGCTTACTTAGATGCCTAAAAACAGAAGGTGCCTTTGGTCACACCCTTTAAAAACTCAGGAATAATATTTGAACTTCCACAAATTCATCAGTTGTCAGGAGTGCTGGGATGCATGGGCAAGACTCATGAGATGAGTTCTCGTGTGGGTAGAAAGGACAAGTAAGGGCAAAACTCAAAGCAGTTTTCCTCTGTCTGCTATTGCAGAGCCAAGAGAAATTTTGACAAACCACAGAAGCATTCAGAGAGTTTCTGTTGCTCCCAGGCTCCAGGAATTGCAAAGCATTCGTCCATTTGGCATTTTTGGTGAGCTCACATAGGCAGTGCCAATTTACAAATGCTAGTCCTTTCCTGTAGTTTCAGAAAGAGACAATACCTTGTGAATGTAAGCAAATCCAGGATGTGTATTAAGCAATTTTTCATTTTTGTAGGGAACTGCATGGTTTTTAAGCTTTCATTTGTTCTCAGTAGGAGTTTTACAGTCCTCCAGAAAGAAGATTACAGTTGTGAGAACTACAGTTGCATTGCTTTTCTGGAGCTTTTTTCACTACGTACTCGTCTGAAAGGGAGTTTCATGTTCTTCAGAAATAGAGTGAAGCGTACGAGGTTTTCTCCCAAGTAACAAGGGATAGGATGAGAGGAAACAGCCTCAAGTTACACCATAGGATGTTTAGATTGGATATTAGGAAAAATTTGTTTTCCAAGAGTGATGAAGCATTGGAACAGTCTGCCCAGGGAGGTGCTGGAATCTCCATCCCTGGAGGTGTTCAAAAACTACGTAGACATGGCACTTCATGACATGGTTTGGTAGGCACAGTGGAACTGGGCTGATGGTTGGACTGGACGAGCTTAGAGGTCCTTTCCAAACTTAATGATTCTATGATTCTAAGCATGAAGAATAAAATTATTGCCTGAAGAAGAAGAGCCAGAGCACAGATACAGTGGTATTAAAATACCTAGCATCAGATGATATTCTAGGTAAGAGTGTCTATTGGAAGCCGTGCTGAAACTCTCTTATATTTGCTGAATCTAAGTGTTGATCCAGCATAAGTACCACCCTCTGATGAGATTCGATGCATCAGAAAGAAGGAAATTCTTACATCTGCAATCTAGATTAGCACAAACTGAGATGGATATTTTTAAGTGTAAGAATTAATTATATTATCTTTTTTTTTTGTTAAGTAACACATGGATTATTCCTATTTCTTGGGTGAGAAATGGATCATCACAACCCTTAATATGGCTAGACAAAAGCAGCAGTAAGTAATGTTTCCACAACCAAGCTGATAAAAACACATCTAACTCTTCTGTAAACAGAAGATAAATTTGAATTGAATAGGGAGATTAAAACTTTATTACAGAATTATGTTTATCTGTTGTCCTAATTTTATGTTGCAATAGGTTTTCAAATACATTAATTTATTTAGGTCTTTTTTCTATGTTGCATCAAACTTCAGTATTCATGTTTGATAATATGGGAGAATGCATTTTGTGAGCAGAGCTTTCCACAATAGTTTTCATTTTGTCCTTTTGTACACAAATCCAAACTCCTTGTCCCTCATGCTCCTGGATTATTCTTACCATAGCAGATCCCACTGATGTTAATGACAGCATTGGAGTATAGTAGGATCTCTGCTGTGATATATCAGAAAATGGTCAGATCAAGTAGTAGTGCAAGACTGAAAAGATTTAAAACACCTGTGTGAAGGGACCAAATATTGTCACACCTGGATACCTGGAAAAGCAACAAATTAATATTTTCAACACTGTGTAAAATATTTTGTTTGGGCAAATTAGATGCAAAATAGTTCTGTAGAAAAAGGAGGATTATTTAAAGTTTTAGAGCCTTATAATAACAAAGAAAAGGAGTTTATGGACTCATGCAGTTACATTGGTCACTGTCCCTGAGTGACACCTGCCTGAATAGCAAAACAGAAAAGTGAGTTTATGGGCACCTTTAATAAAATAAAAAGTTCAATTCTTTCTCGTCTCAGTGCTTGCCAATAAATGGCTGTATTTTGGGGGGAAATAAAATTGTAATCATTAGAATGGGGTAATTATTTTTGTTTGGCAAGTCAGCCCTAATCAACGTCAGGTTTTGGGTCATTTACAAGGAAACGCAGAGACCGATGTGTTTGTGGAATGCTTAAGAGAGAAACTTAAATATAATCCAGGCATATTGCAGCTCTCCACTCTCTGTTTGCAGTGGTTAAAAACTACTGTGATATCTTGAGTGAGCATTTTACAGTATGTGGACAAGTAAATGAACAAACAGCGAATGTTTATTGCTCTGAATGCTTTAAAGTTAAAGAAACCAGTGATTGCTAAGGTGAAAAATCAGAGAATTAGTAGAAAAGAATTGTTAGGAAGTACTTACTTGGAAGGGTTAGAGTTATGTGTTAAGTTTGTCTTATTGAAGTGATAACTGTTCCATTTCTCCTCTCTTCTTGTGACTATGGAAGTTATTGAAAAATTCCATCATGTTGCATCTGCCTGAAGGGACTTTGATAAAGTAGAAATAGTCTTTGAATAGTGCTCCACTTGCATTTGAAAGCCATTTATCAAACTCACCAGACACTATTCAGTCAAAGGAATTGAATTGTGTTTTAGGATTAAAAAAGATACATACACTAATTTTTGACTTTTGGATGCAGAAATAAACCAAACAGTTTCTCACAAAGGTAGAAATGTTGAGGGCACATTTAAATTAAGTTACCATTTAGTTCCTGTGAGATTGAAACAGCTTCTTTTGGAGAACCGTTACGTTGTCATTCAGAGCTGTTCATCAGAATTGTTTTGGTAAATGAAAATTATAGATTTTGTATGAAGCATAGTTTTAGGTTCAATTGTTACACTGCAGTGGCATAACAATACGCAACAAGGAAACATCTGAAAAGTGATTTTGCATATGTGTATTTTTCCTGCAAAGAGTTGTGAAGGAGCTAATTTATTATACTTCTGAATAGGTGGAATTAAACCCTAAGCTGGGCTGCTACCAGCAGTCAAGCGTGTTCATCCAGTGCTGCACTGTACAGTGTTGAAATCCTTTCCTGATGGTTCAGGGCTCCTCAGGCAATGTCTACACACTTATCTTCTGCCTGGATGATTGTATTGGTCAGTGTCCCTGAGCGATTCGTGTCTGCACAGCAAAGCAAGGCACCCCAGGGAAAGGATGGTGTTATGAGAGAATAGGTTTCACTCACCCTGGTGAGTTGAGGAGCGTAGTTTTGTTATTTTAGCTGGATCTAAGAGTGTTCTTGATAAGGAGCAGAGCATTGAACCAATGTGGCATTACAGAGGAAGAACTGCTGCTGCCATATTCCAGCCACCCACGCAGTTTTTAAATGATTAAACCAGCATCTGTCATGTGCCACTTTTCCCTCTCATTGTGAGGATGATTGAGGATAAACCCTGTAGTTCTTGCTCTGTCCAAACACATTGAAGTCTCAGTCTTCTGTTCAGGGTGCTGCATCTAGACTACTCATCAATATTGATTTATTGTCTTCTTATATCAGGATGATCACAGCCAGTTAAAAAAGCATTTGAATCCTCTTCTGATGAGATGGCTCAGAGCCTTCAGGGCTGCACTGGCTCCTTCACATGTATTGTAGGCTATCAGGAGCAAGTAATCAGACAGCCACACATAAAGTAGGTAGTAGTGAGATGAAAAGGGGCTGCAGAAGGACACTTTTAGTGAGTGATATGAATCAAAAAGACATTTATTTAAAATAAAAATTTTGATTGCTTGGGTTTTTTACATAAAATTCTCTGTTTTGCTTTCCTTGACCTCTGTTTATGTGGACACTGGTAGGCAGTTAGTCCTTTCCTAAGGTAGTTAGTGCTGTGTTTTGGAGCAGCATCGGGAGCAGCTGGCGTGCTGGGGGTGCATGTTCCACCACAGGCATGTCGGGGTGTTTCTTCTCATCCAGACTGTTTATTCTTGGGTAATCATTCTGAACTCTCCCAGCTGCATACAAGGATAGGAGCAGAGTGGGTTTTCAAGCTCCACTTGGCCATCTGAAGGTGCTCAGTACCTGAGGGGTCAGTTGCTCGTTGAAGTTCCACTGTGCAGAGAGGAGAGCAAAAATGCACTGAATGTTTTTGAGTTCAGCTTCAAACTTCTGTCTCAGATCTCAAAGGAACACCTAGTCCAGTGTTTAAAAATGCAAGAGAGTTTAACAGTGTGCAGAAAATAAAATTATACATTTTAATGTCACTTTACAGAAGTGTTTCCTGAAATATTAGCACTCTTGCTTGAAAATGATCCAAAGGTAAGATTGTATTTGTTTTCTCAAGCCTATAAACAGACTCCAGATAGTTTTTCTTGCCAGTAATCACATTGATTAAAACTTGAAATATTGAGAAACTCATGTATCACATGAGAAGAAATGATCTGATATTGCATCACTAAAGCCCCTGGCAGCCTTCCGTAGTGGAAGAGGAACAGGCCCAATTAGTTTCACATAAGCATGAAAGATCACTTTCCATGAGATGGCATTCTGTCTTCAAAGTTGTTTTAGCAGCTTGTGGTTCTTTCATTCTCTTAAATTTGTCTCAAAGAGTTTATCTGTACAGATGTGTGATTGAGGTTTATCTGCTAATGGGTAGCCATGAAGAAGGAAAGCTGGGAAGAAGCTTTTTAAATTTCCACATTTCCTCAAAGCACAAGATTTCTGACAGTGAAATTAAAACACAAAAAAACCAACAAAAAGAAAATCATTGGATTTGGACTTGGGGTTTTTTGATTGGGCAGTGGGTTTTACTTGGTGGAGATTTTTCTTAGAAGTTCCTGTCTGTTCTACTTGGGCTTTTTCGTGTCCCTATAGACACTGATATCAGTCCAACTCTGACTTGCCAGAACCTGGGTACAGAATAGCCCAAACATGTCACTGTGTGTGGGATTGGGTTGTGTTTAATGTTGCCTAACCCTAGAGTGGGCCAGAGGCTCCAGAAGTAATGCCAGCTTCTTGATTTCAGTACCAATGATGACCAAGTTTGACCTTTCAGCATAACAGTAATCAGTACAATCAGATGAATCCTCCAGAAGGTCTGGACATAAGGCTGATCAGAGCATGTGGTGTGGTTAAACCTTTCTATAGCCCAGTGGCTTCCTTTCTTCTAGGCTTTTTTTCTTTAGCAGCAATTCCTAAGTCAACAGGAAATGAGTTGTGTGCTGAGTTGGGGCTGGGTTTTGGCACTTGTCAGTGGGAAGGTTCACTTGAGCAGGGACTGAGCCGAATAAGCATGGAAACAGGGAGGAGATGGAAGGAGCATGGAAGCAAGGAGGAGATGAGGAAGGACCAACAGACTTTCTGACAGCACAAGCTGTGGGCAGGGATTCACGTACTGCTCTGCCTTGGTCATTTAACTCATTACAGTGCCAGACACTCAGCTCTGGACTAATCTAAGTATGTGTTCTGAACTGAACCTTCAAAAGGGAAAAAAAAGATATTTGTAGGATATTTTTGGGAAATGTAGCGTTTCTATATTTTTATTTTCATTTCAGCATGCAAGTAGGAGGTGTCTTGAGATTCCATGTTTAATATACTGTACCTGTATATTTATTTATAAAAATACATTATGCAGCTGTTTATTTATATATTTATATTTAGAAACATTCCAAAAAGCACATACATAACTTCAGCTTAAAATGCAGGATCAATTTTATAATGTTTTGTAGAACATTTTGGCTTAGAGCAAGTGTTAGACGCTTATCTTATCCTCCTGAAAAGAAGCTTTTTTAAACTCTCCATGACATGTTGGAATCTATTAATGCCACACGAATACTTTCTGCAGGCCATTCCCGCTGTCAGCAGGTTCCAGCTGATAGACGACGTTTTTGCATTGACACAGTGAGTGTGTGTTGAATATGTCATAGAAAATTATTAAGCTACGTGATTGTATTTAATATCACTACTTCTGCTTCGTCCATTCCTATCCAGACGTGCCCCATAACAGCTCTTTTGACAAAGTGGAGAAGAATGTTAAGAATTTAATGCATTCTTCTGTCAGTGCTGAGCGACTTCTTTCAGAGTTTCTTTTAACTTTTCTTTAACTCTAAGGAAATATTTTAAATAGTGGCACTATCATGACTTTTTTAGGGACTAACCTCTATTTATTGTAACAGAGAAAAAGATTCTGAATGAGCATGCTGAATTTGTTCTGGACAGCTCTGCTGTCCTGCATCACTCTCATTACCTCTTTCATTTCCCTTGCTGATGGATGACTTGGTTACTCCTGTCTGTGGTGCTGAGGGTCAGCAGTACTGTAGGGAGCTGAAGCAACTGTAAATAAGCCCGGGCTTCAAATGTACCAAGAATCCCCAAAGCACCAGCCACCTATGATGTGGGAGCTCAGTGTGGCTGAAGAATAATGCTCCTCAGAGCCTGTGGAGTTAGAGGAAGAAACAAAAATTCTCATTTCTCCTCTATACAAATGTCCTTTCTCATAGGAGAGCGCAAACCTAGTATGCAGTATCCTGATGGTTTACTGTCACTGCCATAAATAAACAGAAATTCATGCTAGGTAATTAATCTGAATAGGTGTGCCTAAAGATGAGGGGTTTTTTTTATCTTCAAATAGGTTTGGATACATTCAAATTGAAACAGCACTTGAACTGACAAAGTATCTTGCCAGAGAAGATGAGCTCTTCATATGGAATGTGGTATTGTTAAACTTAGTACCCAAGAACTTGGAAGGTACTCTGAAGAACTTTGAAGTATATCCGCTTTTGAAGGTATCACCATTTGTAACTTCGCAAAGATACTGGAACTTTTAAATACATCAGACTAAAATGAATGTAATGGTGGCTGTGATAGGCAATAATTCTTGTTATTCTCTTTGCATGATCTTGTCTTTTTTATTTAAATTGGAGGAGGCACTTATTTATGTATTTTAATCCATAATAAATACCATTGTATTTATTGTAAAACAGAAACGTATTCACATTCTTTATATTAAACCTTATCCTGTTTTTTTGTAAAACTGAGTATAGGGGCAAAACAGTAACCAGTCAGCAGTAAATGATAGTAAGAAAAGAGAGTAACTCTGCTGTGTATAAAGGGGATATAGAAGATATATATATATATGCACTGTGTTCTGTACTGCCTTCCAGTTCATATTCATGGAGAGAAGGAAGGAATTATGTTTGGATACTAAATGAGATTATTCTTTCCCATGTTTTTGCGATCTGACACAATATTGTCTTATTTATCTCCTTGACATATAATTAAAGATTTCACTGTTGTTTAAAATGCAATCCCACAATAGTAGTTCTCTTAAGTCCTAAAGTAGAGGTATGTTTAAAATATGTGAGAAGAACTTATTTCTCCATCTTTTTTTCTCGGAGAATGAGCATTTGTTTTCTTTCATAATGAGTTCAAAGTTCCTAGTGATGTGAAGTAATAACTTCTCAGTTTGAATGGATCTACATGTATATTGATTTTTAGACCCAGCTGATATACTTTATTTTAATATTCTGTGTTCTCATGAAATTGATACGGGTCAAGTTTTAGGATAAACCTGAGTAAGTAAAAAAAAAGTAAAGAAAAATAAAGTAAAATAAAAACTGACATCTTAATTAAAGTAATTTTTCTTTCCCTTCTTTTAAAAGAAATACCTTTTAAAGCGAATGTTGCCAATATACCATTATTACTCAGGTTTTATTCGTCAAAATGTCAGTGCTTTGGAAGATGACTATTTTGCTCAGTAAGTATTCTGCTTTCATTTGAATGCATTTACATTGTTCTTTTTGCTGCCCTATATGTTTGTGTTATTTACGGAAACACCTCCGGTGAAACTGCAGTCTCAGGACAGTTTGGGGCATTTTCAGTCTGTTCAGTGACCATAAGAGGTGCTGGTTTAAAGCTTTTAGTGGTATCTTTTGTTTATAGGCTCAGCAGGCTGCTGGTTGTTGATGGAAAACTGGCAGCAATTAACTTCAGATTTGGTTTATGGATCAATCACTAGAATATTAAAACTGTTAATTTTGCAAGGCTACTGAAGCTGCAGTCTGAATGTCAGAATGAATTGGACCAGACAGAACTACTCTCTCAAAACTTCAAAAGGCAGTATAAAACACACACATGAAAAAAGAGTACATTGGTAGCCTCACTGATGTCCATCAATATTGATGTCAGGAACCCATTATTGGTAGTTTAATTTTCATTTTTGATTAAACCTCTAGTAGAGGTTCTCCTGGGTTAGCAGCATCATGAAGTGATGTGGTCAAACACGGTTCAAATGCTCCAAATGTGGAATACAAATCTCTTGTTCTTGCTATTTTGGCTTCCCTTCAAGAGCGTATTTGGAAAAACTTCTTGCGACGGTGTGCTGGCTGGGTCTCCAGGACTGTTTGAACCTGTCATCTGAACTCTATGCTAGATGGATGAACAACCCTGAGTACAAGTAAGAAGGATAAGGTGCTCTTAGAGGTCTGTATATGTATGTGAGGTGGAAAGTTAATGGGTTTTCACACGAGGAAGGCAGAATGAGAAATCCTCCTCTGCACTGCTGATCTTTCCCAACAGAATGACAGGATTTAAGCCTCACTGTGCCCCCTTCAATCCCCTCCTCTTCCCCAAACCCCAATTTTATGTTTATTCCACGATTATTGATTTAACACACACTTGACAGGCTGGAGGATGCACATTTTTGACAAGATGACCAAAATCTGTTAAGCCACATAACAGGTGAACCTCAGAGCAGGGCTAATATCCCATAGAATGATAGAATCTTCCAGTTGGAAAAGACCTTTCAGATCATCAAGTCCATATTGCCCAGTCACTTTGTTGAGGTACAGCCTTAGGGTTATCATATATACCAACTCAGTTTTGAAGCTTCTCTTAGCAATACTGAGTGAAATAATGTTTGTATGATCCAGGCATCTGCCTGTGGGGAGCCCATGAAATTCTCTTCCATGTTCTATATTCACGTAAGGAGGTGCTGGGAACTGCTGTCAGTTCTTGTGCTGATATTGGAACATAATGGTCAGATTTCTGGTCTGTGAGTCTGTAGTCTGGGATCTACCAGCATCAGACTTTCTCTATTTGA
This sequence comes from Dromococcyx pavoninus, assembly GCA_033558185.1. Classification (NCBI taxonomy): domain Eukaryota; kingdom Metazoa; phylum Chordata; class Aves; order Cuculiformes; family Neomorphidae; genus Dromococcyx; species Dromococcyx pavoninus. The sequence goes on along the minus strand of JAUMJL010002128.1, from coordinate 11,121 downwards.
GTATCACATTGTTTAAGAACATTTACAATATGTTAAAATTCTTATCCTCTTTTTCTCCTTCTTTCTTTTGATTTTTTCCATGCAATAGTCAAATAGTATTGGCACTGGTGAGTGAACATTAAGTTTATTGCTATTTTATTTGTTGTAGTTCTAATAAATATTTTATTGTTACTGGTATCTCTATTGATATATGTAGTTGGCTGAGTAAACTGAACTTGTATTTTTATATTTGTGGATTTTTTAAGTAGCTTTGTTGCAATCATCCTCATAAAAACCAAATTGTACTTTGTGGTAAAACTGAAAAGTTAAACCAGCTTAAGTACTTTGTGTTTTGTTCCAGAAAGAATATTTTTATTATCCCACAGTAAAAGAAAAACTATTATGCTGAATTCTCAGGCTGTTTTCAAAATACTCACCTGTCTTCCCCCTATATTTGAAATATTTGTTTTTCCTAGTGGACTACTATGTACCTTATCTCAGTTGAAGATCTGAAAAGTCTGTGAAATATGTATGCTGATATGGTTTTGAATTAGATGGAGAAGATTAATTTCACTGTCCTGCCTGGCACAGACATGAGTTCAAAGGAACTTTACAGCTTCACACGTCATATGGCTATAAATGTTAAAAAAATGCAACAATGATTTTTATTAAGTGAAGAAATGGTTATGTTTTAAGGGAAAAAAACCCCATAGAGATAGGACAACTCTTAGGTTTCTAATGACAGATTACAGCTCCCTGTTCATTCGAAAAGGAGGCTTTTCATATGCTGGATAGAAAAAGAGAAGGGCACAATAAGCTTTTGACTCATATTTCAGAGACATAACCCTTCAGATGCTCTTTTGTTCTCAATTCTGAGAGTAGAATTTCTAGCAGCACGCTACAGCTGTGCTGCCACAGGTGGAACCCACTAAGATTTCTGCATATATGGAAGGGAGGAATGCTTTTCCCTTTCAGGTAAGGTGATCAGCTTTCAGCTGAACATTTCCAAACAGTTCCTGGCAGAATTGAACTGGATTTGATACAGCACACTTTTATGTGTTCTGTGGAGATAACAATCCAAGAGCCTTGACTTCCAGCCAGTTTCTCAGTTTTAATTTTTTTTCTTATTTGAGTGAAGTGTGGCTGCCTAAATTAATGTATTCTCTCTGGTGCTGTTATTGGTTTGTCCTCTTTTGAAAGAAGACGATGAGTCTAGAGAAATGGACAAGGTTGCTGTACATTTTATTTTTATACTGAAGGTAACCACATACTCCTGTTGCCCTTAAAAGTTAAGAAATCCCTATATCATTTCTGCCTTGGCTCCAGGAAAACGCTGTAAAATAAAACACCCTTCTTCCCAGAAGCTTATTCTGCAAGATAGAGAAATGAGGGAACCCTGGAAGGGCAGTAATATCAAACCATACAACCACTCCCCTCCAGAAAATCAGGATTAATAATCCCCACCCCTCATTTAATATAACTTCAAGATCCAAAGTCCCTCTGGACCACAGTGGACTTTCTGTGTGAACTTTACAACATAAACCACTTCAGGGCCACCAGAGATAGCAGCAGCCAGCAGACCATTGTCCCACTGTAGGCTGCCTGTACAGCCTGCCTTGACTGCTGAACATCACAGCTTCGACATTTTCTCTTCACCCACAACAGCTTTACACCATGCAACCAACATTTTCTTGAAACTATTGGAACAGCTGCAGCAGAAAAACAAATAACTGTATCAGCCAGAGACTTTTCAGCCTCTTATCAACCTACAGTGGCTTCTTTCTGCAACGTTATAAAACTATTAAATGATTTACTAGACCCTGTAATCTAATAAGACCTGTTACAAAAGGATTCCTCACAGCACTATTCTTTACGTTGACACAACCACTCAGTCTCAGCAGCATCACTCCCAGTGGCAAATCACTTATGTTCTGGCACGTATCCAGGTGAATTAATCCAAACTATTTTTTGCAGTGAATATAAATTCATGTAAATGTAAAATATTCATTTTCTGGGTCACCCACCCAGAAAAGGAATATCAAAATCCCTACATGTTTCATTGTGACTTAACAAGCGATGTCTGTCAGGCAAAACACCAAACTTTCTCCCTCATTCCCACTAGTGCTTTCTGGTTTCCAGAGTTTGTAACTTCCTTGTCTCTACCTTCTGCTTTGAAGATTGCTGTCATGTAGCCTTCCTTATGACTAACGTTGTCTCTCTTTCTGCTGGTATCATCCCCATTTTATCTAGGATGGTCTACTAAAATTCAGAGGGATTTTTCTTGAATTATATTTAAATTTGAATTTGCTGCTTCTGGGTTGGGGCCTAAAGAATGGCTTTTGTGACCAGAAACCTGTCTGTTTCTCCAAGCCTATCTCCAAGCCTATCTCCTGATGTAATGGCAGATAGCTTTTGCACCTCTACTTGCTATCTTGAGCTTATGTAACACTAAGCAGCTTGAGTATGCCACTGTGACGTTAAATGTTCCATTTTTAGCAATGGGGCATATTGTCTAACACAGAATTGATCTGAAATACCAGTAATATAAATTGTTTTCACATAGCCTGCAGAGTAGAACACACTGCTATCCATGGCAAGCATTGACTATGTGTTAATGTCAGGGACACGTCATTGCCATCGGAGTAAATTTCTGTTCAGCCTTTGCGCATGAAGTGGAGAGGTACATTGATAACATTTGCATTTAGTGCCTGTGGTGAAATCCATCACCATGCTGAGGACTCTCCCTTGGGACAGGAGTAATAGGAGGCTGTCTGTTGCATAGAGAAATGTCCCTTCTGTTTCTGTTTGTGCTGCACATGGCTTCTTGGTTTTTGTAAAGCGTTAACTTCAGGGTTTGACTTTACAATAATACAGTACCTTTTAATCATATTTTGCTTTGCAGAATTCCCTTTTTAATTAGAAGAACAGTCTGCTGCTATGGTGTTGCAGTGGGAAGTGATAAAGAATGGACTTTTGCGTGGGAAATGTATAACCATATTGACTCCACAAAGGAAGATAAAGACATCCTGCTCTCTGCCATGAGCTGTGCCAAAGAGCCATGGTTACTTTACAGGTGATCTTGATCAAAGTGTATCTTGATGTAAATCATAAGAACACAAATGCTGGACTGTGCAAACCCGATGGAGGTTTGCCTGCCACAGAAGCATGTGTCTTACAGACCACCAAAATAACCTGAAGAGTTTTCTTACAGAGCAAGTACAATAAACAGGGAAAATACTAATGGTCCTTCTGCTGGTTTAACATCCCCGATGCTGGTAATCACTGAGAAAGGGATTTCCCAAGTGGGGAACTACTGTGTCATGTCTAATGCTGGGCCTGTCTTCTCTCAATATATATAGTGAACTTTTTGAACCAAAATTATACCTTCAGACTTTATAGCAGACTATGGCAACACATTCCAGATGTTGGTTGTATGAAAACATGCTTCCTTTTGGTTTATGTTAAACCTGCTTTGTTTTTTAACTTGGAAACCTTTTGCTGGCCTTACTTTCTGCCCTGTAAGAAACAGTAATTATCATAATGAGACTTTACATTTTACCTTACCATTTATGGTTTTATAGGCTTCCCATACTCCTTTTCATCTGCTTATTTTGTTTCCAGACTAAAGTATCATAGTCTATTTAGCTTCTATGTGAAAACCAAATCTCCCATGTCAAGGGCAAAAATGAAAATCATGTAATCATAGAAAAGAATCATAGAATAATTTGAATTGGAAGAGACCTTAAAGCCCACCCAGTTCCACTCCGCCCCTGCAATGGGCATGGACACCTCCTTCACTGGATCGGGTTGCCCATAGCCTCATCTAAGTTGGCCCTGAACACCTCCAGGGATGAGGCAGTCACAACTCCTCCGGGTAAGTGCCTCACCACCCTCACAGGAAAACATTTCTTCCTCATATCTAACCTGAATCTCCTCTCTTTCATCTTAAAACCACATCCCCTCGTCCTATCCCTGCACTCCCCGATAAATAGGCCCTGCTCAGCTTTTCTGTAGGCAAAACAGCATTACAAGCAAGCTGTTCACCATCTGAAGTGTGGACTCACATTGAAATGTTATTTTTTAAAAAATGTCAAGCTTTATGGAATTCATAGAATATCCTGAGTAGGAAGGTATCAATGAAGATCATTGAGTCGTAACTCCTGACTCCATATGGGGCAACCTGAAAGCTAAACCATATTTCTAAGAGTGTTGTCCAAATGCTTCCTGAACACGGTCCGAGGCACTGTACTTATTGTCTTTCACTGGCATCCATATAATATATTCTCACTTTGTGTCTAAAAAGATGTTCAAGCTGAGTTCTCTCATCTCTCATGTCCACATTACCTTAAGGATTCATCAAAGGACAGAAATTCGTAGCAGAAATGTTTCTCCTGCCAGGCCCCTGCTCTTGTGATCTCAGTCATCTGAGAAGGCAGAACAAATATGCCTGGCAAGAAGGCAAGATGGGTTGCAAAGAGATATCCTGATTTTCCGCCTAAGCCATGGTGCTTTCTTCACCTTGTGACTCGCACAGGGTAGCACTTGTCCCTGACAACTCAGGGAGTTGTGATGTCCTCCTTAGTCATTCATAAGCCAATCTAGTTTTCTAATTGTCACCCTTAAAGTCTTTTGGGATGAAGAACGTTAAGCTGGGATTTTCCTGGCCCTTGGTATATTTTGTCTCCTCTGTTAAACATGGTCATGGCATGCAAATGGGAGAAACCAAGTTCATCTACTGTAGCCATAAAGCAGCTGCTCTCCAGAGCCTATGAGAACAGAGCTCTTTAACAGTGCTTCTTGAAAGCAGGAGCATGCGAGGTGATGCACTGAGGCAATGAAGACAACAGTTACTTACATTTTCAAAAGATATTCAGGCCCTTGTTGTCACTTGAGTCATTGGTAGGTGGTTCCTTACAGACTTCTGAAACCATGTCTTAGCCCCCACGAAAGCTTCCAAGACCCCTTGTGATTTGGTCTTGTTATAAGGGACCCTATAAACAGGTCCTGTTTGCATAGTAGAGTGTCTCTGGCTTGCTCTGTAGGGCCTGTCTGTGCCACAGTGAGTCTCCAGAAACTGAGCAGCATTTTGCCTTTCCACAGGGTTGTCTGGATAAGAGTGGTTTTCTTTCTATGACACAGATAAGAAAAGCACATATATCCACCTGATGTGCTATACCCTTGTTTTACTAAGAAGTGGAGAGTGAGTAGTGCAGGGACGATGAATTTCACCAATGTAAGTGCAGGGATGTTGAATTTCACTAATGTAAGGACAAAAACCCTGAATACACCAACTTTGGTGTAACCCAACACATTCTGGTATTTGCTGAGACAGGAATTTTCCCAAACTGGGTGAGGATCGCAGCTCATCGCTATTAAACAACAAGTGTTAGGTGCAATTACTGACTTCTTTTCTAACAGGTACCTGCACTATGGGCTCAGTGATACATTGTTTTCCTCCAATTGTACTTCAATCATCATCATAGATGTGGTGGCTAAGGATATCGGACATCGTATAGCCTGGGAATTTGTTACAGAAAATTGGCCACTTTTAAGTGAAAGGTACGGCAACCAAAGAGCTTTGAGTTCCCTTAATTTCTGCTGCTATGTGACTTTTTTGGGTTTATGTTTGAGCTGCCAAATCCAGGTGCAGGTTTTGCTTCCAGAGATAATTTTTTGAAATGATTCATGCTTAAGAAGCAGAGCAGGATTTTCAGAAGGTTCAGCTCTGGTCAGGGCTTAATGTCAAAGAAGAGTGCCCATCAGACACAGACTGCTTTAAAAATTAGTCTGGTTTGGTACTCAAAATCAAACTCTAGAAATAGGTTTTGACTGTCTGGCAGCCCAGATGAGCTCATGAACAGTACTTTCTAATCCGGCTGCTGTACATCTGGAAAAAGGAGACAGGTTTGGGGAAACTGCTGGAGGGTCAAAATCTGTGGAAGGTAGCTGTAGGCTGTCTTTATTTATAACACACGTTAATGCCTGTGACAAGTTAGTAACTATCACTGCTTGTTTCAGACACCTTTCTTGTTCTTTTGCCTCCAGTCCAAGTCTCCCCAGATTCTTTTCCAAAATACTATTTTCTTTTCTTAACAGCCTAATTTTTGTGCCTTTTGCATGTGATCCACATCCCTGTGCCAGCCCTGAACTGCTCGTATCTGTCATTACATGAAAAAAAATTGCTTCTGTTTTTCGCTGTTGACTGGTGCATGCATACAGTAAGTAACTGAGAAGGGATGTTTAACAAGGAGAGCAATTCAGAGAATTAGCTCCTAAAATCAAAGAATGTTGAACATTCATCAACGATGAGGTTTTCACCTTTTGTTCTTTAGGGACAAATTAGCTCCTTGGGGTGGCAAATGTGCCAACTTTAAATTAACCTTCAGCTTTGTTACTGAGTCCCAAAAAATATTATCTAAGGTGCCTCATTTTCCTCCTCCTGTCAAAATCACCTTTACCAGGATGTCTACAGGAAACATAGCAAAAGTTGAGCTGCTGGCATGTTAGGTTGCTGATTATCATGCTGACGTTGATCTTACTTCTCTTTTTGTTCTTTTCCTGGTCCCCCACATAAGTTTCTTTACTGTCCTTCAGTTCTCTCTCGTGTTCTGCTCATTAGATTGACAGGAAAGACTTCTTGTTCTGTGACTGTAGAATAGGCAGCACGAGAGGATTTTGCTGCCCCACTAGTCCTCTACACTGTAGGGTACCACAAGTACTAGTGAAGTTGGCTGCATTTGAAATGATTTTCAGAGGGATGGCAAAAGGGCACATTCATGATGCGCAAGAAGATTTCCTGCCTCAGTGTTAATCACTAAGCTTGCCTCATCCCCCTCCTTAATCGGTGCCATATCCCCTTTCTCTATGCACTGCTGTCTAAAGCATTTTTCAGGTCCACAGGTGCAAGTGAAGTTATGTGAACTAAGCTTATGTGTTTATTTATTCAGCTGCAGGTTTTTTATAATACTACACTGGAAGAGGATGAGAGAGCGGGTGCTACTCTATTGCTGGAGTCTGCCAAGTCTGAAAATACGGAAAGGAGAGAATTGCTAACCAAAGTTGCTTCGCTATCATTTTGGTATTCATTTTAAGATGTAATTAAAGATAAAGCACATTTTTATGAGTCCAGTGGTTGTATTCACAACTGGAAAGTCAGGCTAAAGTAACACACAAAGAAGAGAAAATCCAGTGTGAGAAATAAATATAATTCATTCTAGATTGAAATTAATTTCCTACAGGATCAGCTGTTGGTAGGGATGTGTTACTAATAATAATCTAACATAGATATACAATTCTAAAGAAGTTATTTTTCTTACTATCAGAATGAAAGCTGTGTTACAAATTTGTGACAAAAACACAGGAGGAAGCTAGAAAAGTTTTATATTCTATTTTGCTTACGATGTGTACAGCGACCTTGGGATCTTTCTTTCCCCACTTGAATGTTTGTAAATTCTGAAAAGGGTAAAAATTTAGAATGGTGTCATGGGACATAAACTCGAAAATGACTTCAGAGCTATACAGGGGAAAGGATTTAAGAAACTTCAAATTTTACTTGCAATAAATTAATGCTTAATCAAACTGTATTTCTCCTTAGGTGTGTACTTAACGTGTCTACATTCACATTATTCTTTGATTAGGAACTTGAGTTTGAATAGACCTTTGTAGTTTGAAGGACTGGAGTCTCCATTTAGCATGCTTCATTCCACAGAACAGTCTTTATAGGATGATAACCTCCTTGTGTGCAACTGATAGACACCACCATCTGATGGTCATTTTGTCCATGGCACTAGAGTGCAACTACTCCATGGCTGGGTTAGGTTTGACCTCACCAAATGTTGCCATTCTTATTGTACTGAGCTGCTTGCTGATGCAGATATAGGGTTAATAGTCTTGCTTACACAGCATTTTGGAGGCATCAGGCAGAATTCATTAGTATTAGCAAACCATATTAACTTGTGGTTGAACAAGTAGGGAGTCCTCAGTCCTTGCAATTTCTTTTTCTTTGTGGGGTGACAGAACAAAATTACTGTACTGGGCTCAGGTTAACAGAGGAAAAAAAGTTATATGGGAATGCAGGAAACCCAAGACCTTGGAGTACTGCTCTGGGAGGAGACAGGAATAAAACCTAGACCTGCTAATACAAAGAATTTGTTACTTGCATCCCCTACATACATTTAAGGAAAACATTGCCATGTTGGCTGCAATGAATCTCCTCTGCTCGCCGTGGCTCCAAAGAAAAATTCTAGCTATTTTGAGACCACCTGAGCCCCCCTTTGGTGTGTGGGAATTACCAGCTGGTACAGCCAGAGTTGTACTGGAATCATTTGATCCCTTTAGCATTTGATCGTTTTATAGGTAGCACCAAAGAAAACTGTGCTCAGTCTTGAGTTTTCATCAAGCCAGGTCAGAAAGCAGAGGAAGTCATCAAGGCTATGATGAGTTAGAGGGGTTTTCTTTCAGCATTTCCTCTTACTCCCAGCGGTTAATCACTGGCTCTGCAGCCTCATCAGGTGGGCCAAGCAAACCTTAAGAACATCATCGTTGCAAGATTTATAGGCTTAACTTCCCATAACAACAATTTAGCCCTAAACTCAATAGGTCCAAACCATTTCCTTCCAACCATGCATAACCACTCTCTCCTTCTAACAACTCTTCCTATTATTCTATTATCTTTTTCTTCTTTCTGCTAAAGAAAAAATCTTAATGAGAAATGCCGTGTAACAAATTACTAAAAAACCTGTAAATAAGAACTTATTTTCAAATAAATGATCCTGACCAATGGTTGACATTCTGTGTGGCAGAACAGCAGCATAGTATTCATGGCAGAAGCAAATGGTGAAGCGATTGCTAGGCAAGCTCCCTGAGTCTATTTTTGCACTTACGCAACATCAAGAGTTGTACCATGGCAGTTCTTGCTGCTGTTGAGAACCATTTGAGCACAGAGGTCTGGAAAGAGACAAATGGAAGATGCAGCAAGGGAAGGAGAGGTGCACAGGAGGAATGCAGGGTCAGCTGGGAAAGCTGATTTATTGCAAAGAAGGGAGCTGGAGTGAAAAGCAGTTCATTGAAAATGAGTATGAAGACATGGATGGGACTTTAGGCAATGCGTTTACAGGCTCGTCCCCCCCCCAAGGGGGCCCAAATCCCATCCCAAGGGCACCCAATGTTCAGGTGACCCAGATCTCCCCCAGGGGCACCCAGCACCCCCTCGGGTGCCACCCACCACCCACCCTTGATGTGCTCGCCCTTGCTGAGGCTGAGCTCGCCCTCGCCCTGCGCCTGGTAGGGCTTCACCTCGAGGGCTTCCACTTCACCCCGCGGGTGCTCAGGGTGCCCCCCGCGCCTGGCTCGCGGCCCAGCCCGCTAGAGCTGGGAGGAGAGGTACCCCGGGGTACAGCACCCGCACCCCCACCCAGGGGCTCAGCATGCCCCGTAGCCCTGGGATACGGCACCCAGATCCCCACCCAGGGGCTCAGCATGCCCTGTTGCCCTGGGATACGGCACCCAGACCCCCACCCAGGGGCTCAGCATGCCCTGTTGCCCTGGGATACGGCACCCGCACCCCACCCAGGGGCTCAGCATGCCCTGTTGCCCTGGAATACGGCACCCAGATCCCCACCCAGGGGCTCAGCCTGCCCTGTTAACCCAGGATATGGGTACCCAGACCCCCACCCCAATACAGCACCCGGACCCCCACTCAGGAGCCCAGCATTCCCTGTTACGACAGGATACGGGTAACACCCCCCTATCCCCCTCCATGCCCCCCCCGAAATGTTCCTCCTACATGTTGCCCCCCCATATTGCCCCCATACCTACTCCCCCCCCATGTCGCCCCCCCATGTTCCCCCCCCGTTGCCCCTCCCATACCTGTTCCCCCACCCCCCCACGTTGCCTCCTCCCGTAGCCGTTACCCTCCCCACCACGTTCGGTCCCCGCCCCCCCCCCGCCCCGCTACCCCCCTCCGTACCTGGGCTGCCCCGGGGGCGCCTCTCCTCGTGCCTCCCCCGCGATGGGGATCGGGCCCGGGCACCCCCGGGCTGTTGGCTCTTCGCAAGGTGACCGAGGGAACCCCCCCGGGGCGGCCCCCCCGGTGTCGGTGTTGGCTCGGAGGAGGCACTGGGGAGGGGGGAGCAGCCCCCCTGGGGGCGCCGGGCGGCGAATTGGGGGCTCTCCTGGAACGGGACGGAGGGGGGTGGGGGGGTGGGGGGCTGGGGGGGGCGTCCCATCACCCCATGAACTGGCCGGGGGTTGTTCTCCTCTCAATACCCTATGAACCGGTGGAGGCTTTGGGGGGAGGGGGAGTCTGAAGGGGGGGCATCCCTTCACCGCAAGAACTGGGGGAAGTCTCAGGTGAGAATTTTGTGGGACCCTGGGGGATGGGTGGCAATGGGGGTCCTGGGGGAAAATTGGGGGTGTGGGGAGAAAAGGGGTGTGTTTTTGGGGTCCCACCCATTTATTTGGTGAAGATGGACTTGCGCTAACCCTAACCATAACCTTAACCCTAAAAGCATCCTAACCCTTATCCTAATGGCATCCTAACCCTAACCCTAACGTTCTCTGTAAGACTAACCCTAACCGTAACCCTAATCGTACCTCTAATCCTAACCCCTAACTCTAATGGCACCCTAACTGTAACCCTAACACTAACCGTAACTCTAATCGTATCACTAATACTAACCCCTAACTCCTAACTCTAACCCCTAACCCTAAGCCCTAACCCTAACCGCTAACTCTAACCCCCAACACCTAAGGGAACCCCTAAGGGAACCCCTAAGGCTGACCTGTAAGGCCAACCCCTAACCCTCACTCCTAAGCCTAACCCCTAAGTGTAATCCCTAAGACTAACCCGTAAATCTAACGAGTTACCCCTAAGCCTTAGTGTAATGTTAACCCTAAGCCTAATGTTAACCCTGACTGTTAACCCTAACTCTTAATGCTAACTGTAACTGTAAGCCTTAACGTGTAAGTTTAAACTGTAACTGTACCTGTAATCCTAACGTGAACTCTAATCCTAACCTGAATCGTAACCTAACTGTACTGATAACTCCTAACCCGTAACCCCTAACTGCTAACTGTTTACTTGTAACCTGCAACGTGTTCCATTATCTGTAACGGTAATGGTCATCGTAACCTCTAACTGTA
>JAUMJL010002127.1:0-15157 GCA_033558185.1 Dromococcyx pavoninus | reverse complement strand
CCCACCCCCCCACCTCGCCTCTCCTTCCGGCCCGCCTCTCTATGGCTTCGCGCGCGCGCCGCGCTCCCCAGGCACAATGGCGGGGGGGAAGGGGGCGCCAAAGGAGGGGGCGCGGTGCATGCCGGGCAGGCGGAGGATTTGGCGGGAACAGCGCCCGCGCTCGGCCGGGCGTGGGAGCGCAGGCGGGGCGGAGGGAGGGCCGCTCTTAAAGGGGCGCTGGGCAAAGGCGAGGCCCAGCTGCACTCCCCGCTCTGGCACCCCCAGACACAGATCACAGGATCGTTTGGTTGGAAAAGACCTTTGAGACAATTGAGTCTAACCGTACCTGTTCCCCTCCTAAACCATCCCTGGGAAACTCGTGTACCCATCTTCTAAAAAACTCCAGGGATGGGGACCCAACCAACCCTCTGCACAGCCTCTGCCAGTGCTGAGACCCCTTTCAGTGAAGAAATTTTTCATAATGTCTAATCTGAACCTGCCCTGGCACAACTTGAGGCAGTTTCCTCTTGTCACCTGGGCGAAGAGACCAACAGCCAACTCAGTAACAACCTCCCCTCAGCCTCCTCTTCTCCAGGCAAACCAGCCCCACGTCCCTCAACCACTCCTTGTAGAATTTGTTCTCCAGCCCCTTTGCCAGCTTCCTTGCCCTTCTCAGGTCACCCTGAGACCCCAAGGTAAAGGAGCTCCCTGGAGCCAGGAGGGGATGTGAGTACAGATCCTGGCCCTTTCCCAGCCAAGAGTGGGGTACAGCCAGGCAGGGGTGGAGCAGGGAAGGCCCGGATTGAGGAGGGGGTGTCCCAATAGGACCCCTGTCCCTCTCCAGTCAAGGGGTTGCCTGTCATGGAGAGATGTGAATCCCTGATATAAACCCATGGCATCTAGCTCCCAAGATCCCTGATCCAAAACCCATGGAGTCTGGTTCCCAGAATCCCTGACCAAAATCCATGGGGCCTGGCTCCTCCTGGTCCCCAGCCCCTGTCCAAGGTGGGTCCAACTTGCTGCAAGCTCTGAGCTCTACTCCAGGGCTCCCACCTCCAAAAAAAATCCAGTGGAATTGTTCCCCCCTGGGCAGGGGCTTGGAGCAGCAGCAACCACCCCTCACGGCTGAGGGATCCCTGCTCTCCTGCACCGCTTCTATGGTGATGGATCCACTGCCTCTCACCTGCCTTTGAAAAAACCACTCCAGCGTAGTCGGATTTTTCCTTTTAATGCAAAAAAATAGCAGAACACATCTTCCATCCCACCCTCCCACCCTCCCAGGTGTGTTTCCTTTGCTGTTGTTTTGCTTAATATTCCCAGCCAAGCAGCTCCCCCCCTCCCAGCCCTCCCAAACCTCCACACCCAGCGCTTCCCCCTTTCCATCTTCCCACCATGGCAGAGCCCAAAGGGACCCCTGGGCACCGGGACGAAAAAAGAGGGAAAGAGGGAAAAGAGCGAGGTGCACGTTATTTCAGCGACGTGCTGGTTCTAATCCTGCCAAGAGATTATAGGAAGAAAGAAGAAAAATACAAAAATAAAACCACCAAACGAGTAGCGACAAGCACGGAGCAGCCCCAGCACACAGTGTAAACAGAAGCTGCTCTGATCCGGAGTCCAGCTCTCCCGGAAAGCAGGAGCACAACATGCTTTGTACACCCCGAAAAATCCCTGCAGCACTGGGCAGCGAAGGGGGAGGTTGTGGGTTTTAGCTCGAGTTGGTATTTTTTGGGGGATCTCGGAGTCTCCAAGCGGCGTTTGCAGCACCGAGCCTGGCCAGGCAGGGAAAGGGATGGGGGAAAAGTGCCATGGGAAGAGGTGGGATTGGGATACTCTGTCCCAGAGTAGGTCCCAGGGCTTTGCAGCTGGGAAATATGGACAAGGGAAGGGAAAGAGCAAACAAATACAAAAAACCATAGATATAAACCAAATCTGTGTGGAGGAGGAGAGGGAGAACATGGACAGTAAACCCAGTGGTACTGTCGTCTTCCCCAAAGCAAGAACAGTAACAAAAACATCCCAGTAGAGGTGACAGTGAAGAGTCTGACAGAATTCCCTTCCCTGGGGGAAAATAAAAATACAAATGAGGTACCTGTTCCACCCCAAAGCTGTCACCCCTTCCCACATCAACACTCCAGCCACTGGTTATTGTCTCTCTGAAACAAAACAATTGGGCCGGGCAGCCTGGGAGCACCATGCGTGGGGCTGGGTCACAACGCGCTCTCAGCGCCAGAAGCCCTTGTCCAGTTCCTCCCAGCTGGGCTGTTCAGCAGAGATTCAGTCTCTCCTTCACCCTGTAAACAGGTGATATTGTTCAGTGCTCCACGGAGACGGAGACTTTTCCAGGTCTCGCGTGTTTCTCCAGCTTTTTTGTAAAAAAAAAAAAAAATTTATATATATTATATACAGTAAAATAAAAATATCCATGGAAACAAATGGGGTGGCTGGAAAAATGCTTAACAAAAAAGTCCAAAATAAAACAAATTCCCAACTCTTCCCCAAACGGACGCTCGCCTTCCCTACTAGTCCTCCAAGACCACAATCTCCACGTTATGGACCTGGTGCTGATGGTCCTCCACATCTCCCACCACTTTTTCCTCAGTCCTCAGCTCTGTCTCCAGGATCACAGCTTTGCCCTCCGACTCGTCCGTATCCGCTTCGGGATCTGGCGCCGGGTCGATCTCTATGATGGTTTGCCCGTCGTCTGAGGTGCCTTCCACAGCTTGGATGGTGGAAGTGAGGCCGGACTCCATGGCCACCAGTTCCACGGGGTTGACCACGGCCGCCACATTGGCCAAGGCCCCGCTGTCCTGCATGGCCGCCGAGCTCAGCAGCGCCAGGCTGGATGACGGGTGCAGGGTGACCGTGTCGGAGGAGCTGGTCTTGGAGGAGGACACCACGGTTGCGTATCGGAAGAGCTGGGAGCCGGACGGCAAGGTATGAACAGTCACCGGGCTGGAGCCTTGGCTAATGGTTGCCACCGGGATGTTGCCCACAGAGAACTGTTGTCCAACGGGCGCGATAGCGATGGGCGAGATGACGGTGAACTGCGGCTGCTGGATGGGGGTGGAGGGGCTGAGGACGGTGGCGGACGCTGGGCGCTGCAGGCGGGGTCTCTTGGGGGGCTTGGGAGCGCTGACGGGCATCAGCACCACGTTCTGGATGGTTTGGGACTTTGCCTTCTGGTCCTTGGCAAGTTTCTTCTGCTCTTCCAGCTGCCGCTCCAGGTCTGCAATGAGAAGGGCCAAGCAATGAGGTAGGGCTGGAGCACTCCAGGTGCTGTCAAGCTCCACAACCAACCGTCGCTCCCCACGTTAGGGACATAGGGTCTCCTAACAACTACATCCAGCAGGATCAGCACATTTCACTCCAGATCAAACCACACTGAAGGAAAAGGTTGGATTCCCCTGCCCCCACACAGGCCTAGTCAACATTCCGCACCCAGTCCCCAATCAATGCTTGAATAAGGAACAGGCAATGCTCTGTAACAATTGCCCATCTCCGTTCTCTTCCCACTGAGGAGAAGATGGGCATTTCTGCTCCCCAAGCTAGACCCACCTATGAGAGAGTGGGCACAACCCTTCCAGAGGATAGGAATTTCTTCCTGAGCTTGGCTGGGTCCCCTCCCTGGAGCTGAGCATCTGTACTGGGGACAGGGAGCAGGACATCTCCCCCAGACCCTGTCTGTGCCAACACTGGAAGTGAGAAGTAGCACAGTGATCTCTCTTATCCAGGGCAGTAGGGAACCGGGACATCCCAGATAAGAACAGGTCCTACAGGACACGGTGAGGAGGGAGGCACAAGCAGCGAGAGGCTTCGGGGAATTCAGGTCAGGTTATTGGCTTCAGCTCAGGGGAAGCCCTGCAAGACACCTGATAGCTCCATGCCAAGACGAGCAGACAAGTCAGCACTGCATACACAGGGAAGCTCATTTGCTGGGGCAGAGCACGGCCGCTACCTGCAGCTCAGACGACTGCGCAGCCCTTGGCCTGCAGCACTGATTTCCCAACGCTGCCTGAATCAGACTCACACCCCCAGCACTCTGCCTGCAGCACAGGGCACAGACTCTGGGCCCTCAAATGCCCCAAGCAACTGCTCACTGTGAGCCAAGGGAGGGGAAATTCCACTCAAACACTAGGATGGAAAGGCAGTGGGATACATTTCATTTGGGGCAGCGTGTATTGAGCAATAACCCAAATATTGGGAGTTATGTCCGTGGAAAGTCACAGCGGTTCCCAAGAGCAGCAACAAGGTGAGAAGCCTTCATAGGTGCTGACCGTACCTGCCAGTGTGTAAAGAAACTGTTCCTCTCCTTGCTCTGTCTGGTTTTTCCTGTTGTCCAGAACCTTCTTGACAGTGTCCATGAGGCCAAATGTGTGTGCAACATTGTTCAAGACTGCAGCATCTACAAGGAAAGGATGCAGGGATGAGTGCTCGGTCCCACAAGTGCTCAAAAGATGCTCATATGATGCCAAAATCTTCTACTGCTTTTTGTAAAGCTCTCTCTGCTCTTCCACAAGGGCTGCCTGATAAAGGCAGGCCTGGCTCGCTTATCCTTCTGACATCCAAGGACTAAATAATCCCATTCAGATGATAGAGAAAATGAGAGAGAGATATGTCACCCAAGCAGCTCAAAATTGCTGCAAATGAAAGCATAATTTGCAATAAGAGAGATACAAACAAGCTCTCCACCTACAAATCATCACCTCATGCTGCTGATGGTGTCATTAACATGCCAGATTCACTGAAAGCTGTGCAAAATTTCTATTATAATCCACTGACTTCAATCACTCCCAGCTTCCAAAAGCTGCCACCTACCAGATGCAAAGATCCACCAGTCCAAAGCTAAATTAGAAAATAAATATCCTAGGTAAAATGAAGTTTGTGGATGTACATGTATGTTCTTGCACCAAGAGCATCAGGAGGGACTTTTTAGAAGGGTAGGTAGTGCCAGGACAAGGGGGAAAGGTTTTCAGCTGAAAGAGGGGAGATGGAGATGAGATCTTAGGGAGAAATGTTTTCCTGTGAGGGTGGGGAGTCCCTGGCCCAGGTTGCCCAGAGCAGTGGTGGCTGCCCCATCCCTGGAGGTGTTGAAGGCCAGGTTGGATGGGGCTTTGAGCTCCCTGATCCAGTGGGAGGTGTCCCTGCCCATGGCAGGGGGTTGGAACTGGATGGGCTTTGAGGTCCCTTCCAACCTGTGATCAATGAGAGGTACTCTCAAACCCTGTGCTCACAGGGGCGTGTGCTGGTCTGGAGTAGGGAACTGATCAGAGTTATTTTTAACTCAAAAGAGGGGAATTGTTTTTAACCCAGATCAGTTCCCTCATCTGGTTCAGGCCCCAAAACAGGTTTTCTGGCACAAGTGAAGATGGAACAAGAACTGAGGGAGCAGGTCCTGTCTAAGTCTGTGCTATCACAGAGAAAAGTGTTTGAATAACTCTGGTCTGAGAAGTGAATCTGAGCAGGGTTTCAGGAGCACCAGGGAGATGGGAACAGTCGCCCTATGGCCTCAGCAAGCTGCCAGGGTTATTTTGCTCAGAGAACAGAGTGGCACTTTGTGCACTGCAGTAGTGTAAGCAAACGCAGCACTGGGCAGGCTGAGGCCACACTCAGACTCAGGTAATGAGCAGTAAGTCGCTCACCATCCTGACCTAACGGTGGGACGGACACTTGACACTTCCTTTTCCCTGCAGCTGCCCTTGGGAGCATCCTTCCTATCGCAGAGCCAGAGGCTGTGGCTCACAACCTACCTGTCATTTGGAAGGGAGACTGACCCAACCTCTGCTGGACACCTCTTAGGACTTCTTCTATCTCCTTCTGGATGTTGCAAACAACTTCTTCCATCAGCCCCACATCAGCTATTCCTTTCCAGAACATCAGCGTGTCCTCTGTGCAAGGAGAGGGAAAAAGAAGTCAACGTGTACGATCACGTGGCAGTTTTCCCCACAAGGCTACCTTAAATTCTTCAGGGAAGAGCAAATTTGCAAGATGACTTCTAATTTGGCCATTGGGGTGGATATGACATGAAAAAAATAAAAGCCCAAAAAAGCAAAACAGATCCAGGCAGCAAATCAGTAACATTTTCAAGCAGACCATGACTTCCAAGGCAGCATTTCAAGGCAGCCCCTGTTCATCTTTGCAAGATGTAGAGCTTAAAATCTTTGAGGAAATTCTGCCTAAGCTTCTGTATTGATCCTAAGAGGGAAGGGAAAGCAGCCAGAGAAATGCAGCCAGGAGAGCTGTCAGGGTCCAAGCAGGATGTACTGAAAAACACTGCTCACTGCTGGTTTCAGTCTGGCTCCAGGCTGGCAGGTGTTTACATCCTTATAATGAACAAAAAAAGCCCCTCACTGTATCCTTTGATCATCCACAAGCCTGGGCTGAGGTCCCCTCTCTGCCTGCAGCAGTGAGGGGCTCTGTTTGGCAGGGACCCTGCATGCCTGGGAAACGCTGGGACAGCCAATGCACTGGGCGACATCTGTGTCATCACCTGAACCCTCCTTATTTTCAGGATTTCAGTCTCCAGAACGTAACGGGAGAGAAGAGGGGAAGAAAACACTCAATGAGCAGCCTGAGCTTACCTGAGATCTCCTCCATGTCCTTCTTCATGCCTTCCTCAGTGGCCATGGTGACGGCAGCCGTCAGAGCAGAGTTCCACTCGATCCCCTCCTCCATGCTCTCCTCTGACAGCGCGATCTGGGTGATGCTCCCTGCCAGAGAGGCAACGTCAGCTCTCTCTGCAGCACCCAGAGCGCCAGCCCTGAATCCTTGCTTTGCTTCCCACCCCCCTCACCCCTCCCAGGCTCTTTTTCACCCTCATGCTCAGGTTGTTTGTCACTGACTTCTTTCAAACGAACGAGCTAAAAGCAAATATTGCTTCTTCTCATTGGAACTGTGATTGGGAAAGGCTCTGGGGCTTCTGGAGGGAAAACCGTGTGCCCTCCAGAAAGCAACTGGAGTCCTGGCATAAAAGGGGCAGAAAAGGATCAAAATAAAGCAGGGAATAAATAAGCCTCAGCCCAAGCACCCTTCTCCCCTTGTATGATCAGTGGAGGGCCCTGTGCCCTACGGATGTTGTAATCTCTCAGGAAATGACAGGCTGGTTTGCAGAAGGGAAACGGATCTGACTCAATCCTAAATTTCTGGATCAAATTTGGGACTAAGCCAATAGGCACCCTCTCTCAGGTTTATGCCATGTGGCCATGGTGCTTTCCAGGAGATTCTCCTTAGCCTACAGACAACCCTGCCAGAGCCTGCCCAGCTGAACGATGCAGTACAGTTGGGAATAGTCATCTCCCTTAATCTCAGTTAGAGGATCACTTTCTGCTCTGAAATTCACTGAGAATTTGCAGTGGAAATGACAATCAAATCATGTCCAGCCATCACATCCCCTTCATGAATGCCCGCCTGATGGGAATCAGGCTGCTCCAGAGGAGGTCAGCGTCCCTAGATGCATCCCTGAGTATCAGCACATCTCATGCCCTTGTAATAGATCCTCAAATAGGAAAGACACCAAGAAATGCTGCAGCAGCTCTGTGTTTGCTCACACGGTGACCCCAGAACAGGGATCCCATGAAGTTGAGTGTCCCCTTGCTCCCAAGGCTGCCTTCCTTTAGTCACTGTGGAACACCAGCTGCCTTCCAGTTCTCCCATTCCCGCAGAGCAGAGCTCTGACAGGAGCTGCTGAGATCTCTCCAAGCAGACATGAGAAGAATTTTCCTCCACAGAAACCAGAGCAGCCTCCTGAACAGTGGGACTACCCTGCTACGCCTGGAGAGAAGGTGTAAAGTGTGTTTGTGCTGGGTCAACCTGAATTGATTAGCCCAGGGAGGGAGAGGAATGTCAGAGAGAAACTCCCATGGCATCACCAGCTGGTTTCTTACCATCAGCTGACGTAGGAGTCTGCACCACGCTCTGCTGCCCTGGCACCGGTGCCCTGGCACTGCTGATCAGGAGATCGAATTTGGTGCTTCGACAAGTGTTGGTGCAAACTTTGTCGTGCTGGTAGAAGTCAATTTGCCCCGAGTCCATCATCTTCCTGTGCAGGGAGTGGGGAGAGAGCCAGGCTGAGTTCAAATCTCAGCATTGGGACAAAAGGGAGTACTCCACATAGGAATGCTATGACCACAGGATGGATAGGAAAAGGGAGACCCAGCACCACTCTGCACACAAAACCTCTCCAACCAGGCTTTCAAATGGCAAATCACAGAACCACAGAAGGGTTTGGGTTGGAAGGGACCTCAAGGCCCATCCAGTTCCACTCCCCTGCCATGGGCAGGGACACCTCCCACAGGATCAGGGGGCTCAAAGCCCCATCCAACCTGGCCTTGAACACCTCCAGGGATGAGGCAGCCACAACTCCTCTGGACAACCTGTTACAATGCAAAATGCCTGCTTGGCATCCTGAAGCTGGACACAGTGGTAGGCAAGTCAAATACCTCAGCATGATTCCTCCAAGGCGAATGGCTCTCTTCCAGTCCTTCAGGGTAGACTTCCCAGCCAGATGAACAAAATGCTTTGGGCTGATCAGCTGGTCATTGAACTGACAACGAGATAAACCAAGGCTTAGCAAACCCAGGGTAATATTCCTTTGAAAGACAGTATTGGGACATCCAACACAGCCATGCCACAGCTTGTCTAAGCCCACACTTCTACCCAGAAAGAGGAACTGCTTCTCAAATTCATAGAATCGTAGAATCATTAAGGTTGGAAAAGACCTCTCAGCTCATCCAATCCAATTGTCAGCCAAACACCACCATGCCTGCTAAACCATGTTCCAAAGCACCATTGCTACAGTTTTTGAACCCCTCCAGGGATGGACACTCCACCACTGCCCTGGGCAGCCTCTGCCAGTGCTTCAACACTCTTTCAGTAAAGAAATTTCTCCTAATCTAAATCTCCCCTGTTGCAACTTTAGACCATTCCTACCAGCCTTGATTCCTTCAGCACAGCAATGCTTGTAACTCCGGAATGGATGTGTCTGCAGGGACAACTGCCAGCCAGAAGCATTCCAACCACACAGCCCCAGCCAAGAACAGTTCTGAAGGCTTTTGCATGAGGCATGAGCCAAATTAGCTCTGTCTGGGAACACTTCCTGTCAACTTGGGAGACTCCCGTTACACCAAGTAGCTGAGCAACACCTCGCTGACAGAGGTATTCACTCGGGCATCTGTTCTGTCCTGTTCCAGTGAGTAAGGAATTCCCATTGAGGGTCAGGAAGAGCCCTCTTGTTGCAGCAGCACACAGGGACCCAGCTCTTACATTTGCACACTCTCAAGTGGAAAAAGGTAACAGCAAGGCTTCTCTTCTCAATGCAACCCGCTCACTGTGGCAGCGACAGCAGCAGAGAATCAGGACAGCAAGGGAAAGACACAAGGATGAAAAGCTCTGGCAGAGCTCAGTACTCATCCTCTGCTTGCCTTCAGCTATGAGACCCTCACCAAGTGCCAAACACAACTCTGCTTTGAAGAGTCATCAAGAGCAGTACTGAAATGCAAGGTGGATGATAGGGCTTTACTCCTTGACCCACTCCTCCCCTGCTCCTCCCTGTGCTAGACACAATTTTAGCATTAATAATCCAGCTGCAAAGGCAAAGTCGCTCGGCTGCAGGACAAGAGTCTGATGAAATAGAAAAAGGAAAAAAATCTTGTGGGTCAAATGCCAGACCTTGAGAGCAGAGAAGGAATCTGCTGTGAAAAATCCCTTACCTTTACACACTTGACATTAATTCCCGGACAGACGAACTTCTTCCAGAGCAGGATGGCTTTGCTCTCCCCACAGGTGATGGGATAGGCGATCTCAATCTCCTCGTTCGTTTCAATGGTGCTGGGGTCTGAGGGAGGAAGGGGTGAAAATGAAACATTTCACCCAAGAAGCTCAAACCTTAAAAGGTGGAGGCTGAAAGCTCCCAGGTTGTGAGACCTGTGCTCAGGAAACCAAAAGAAGGGGCTGTTCCCAGTTTGGGACCAGTTCTCTCTTAAGTCTTCTCCAATTACCAGCTCTAACACCGACTGGCATCTGCTTTTTTGTATAGCAACACTCAAAATGAAGCTCATCTACCAGGAGAAGGTGACAGCAGGAAGCCAACACGACTGCAAGGGGAGGAAGACCAACAAGAACAAGCTTTGTGGAAACAAAATGCTTTAAAATTTGAAGCACGTGTTTCTCTCCGATTTCTTGGAGCTCTGCCGTCTCTTTAGCTGCGATATCAGATGTTTACTGATAACGTATTCTCTTCATGGGCAGAGTTTCTGTTAATGCTGCCAACAGACTCACACCCACACAAGAAGCAGAACACTAATGGAGATCTATGACAGCCCCTAACAATAGGAGCCTTTTCTCACGTGCTCCTGAGGATGGGCAGGGAGCACGCAGAGCCAACCTGCTCCATTCTTCTGGAAATCCAACCCAAACCGCTGTCTGGTCAGCAAAGAACCAGCAATCAGTCTCTGATGCTTCAGCCAGTGCAGACACAACCACCATCCTCATAACCATCGTTCCTGCCTGCCCAAGGGTGAAACCTTGGCTCCCATGCACAGAATCAGAGAATCATTTAGGTTGAAAAAGACCTTTAGGATCATAGAGTCCAACCCTTAACATAACACTGCCAAATCCATCACTAAACCATGTCCATAAGCACCACATCTCCGTGCCTTTTAAATCCCCTCCAGGGATTCAAAAGAGGCCATTTCCTCTCTTCCTATCACTTGTTTCTTGGGAGAAGAGACCAGTACCCGCCTCACCACAACCTCCTTTCCAGGAGCTGCAGAGAGCGATGAGGTCTCCTCTAAGCCTCCTCCAGGCTAGACACCCCCAGGTCCCTCAGCTGCTCCCAGAACCCTTGCTCTCCAGACCCTTCCCCAGCTCCATTTCCCTTCTCTGGATGCGCTCCAGCCCCTCAAGATCTTTCTTGGAGTGAGGGGCCCAAAACTGAACCCAGGATTCGAGGTGCGGCCTCACCAGTGCCGAGTCCAGGGGGACGATCCTTCCCTGCTCCTGCTGGCCACCCCATGGCTGATCCAAGCCAGGATGCTGGTGGCCTTCTTGGCCACCTGGGCCACTGCTGGCTCATGTTCAGCCACTGCTGACCAGCACCCCAAGGTCGTTTTCAGCTGGACAATTTTCCAGCCATTCTTCCCCAAGCCTGGGGATGTTGTGGCCAAAGTGCAGGATCCAGCACTCCACCTTATTGAACCCCACCCCACTGGCTTCATCCCATCGATCCAGCCTGTCCAGATCCCTCTGCAGAGCCTTCCTGTCCTCCAGCAGATCAACACTCCCACCCAGCCTGGTGTCACCTGCAAACTGACTGAGGGAGCACTCGACCCCCTCATCCAGGTCATCGATAAAGGTTAATTAAACAGAGCTGGCCCCAACACCGAGCCCTGGGGACACCATGTGTGACCCTGTAGGAGCTCTTACCATGCACTGCAGGAGAGCCAGGATCTCAGTTCCAGGATTTTGAGACCAAGCAGTAACAGCAGACTCTGGAATAAGAGCATGCCCAGACCCTGCACTCACATCCACGCCTGGGGAACAGCATCTGCAGGGGCAGAGCCAGAGGGAAGCCCCACGAACCGGAGACACCAGCTCAGCGGCGCCAGCCCTGCAGAGGAGGGGATTCTGCTCACGCCAAGCGGGAACTCACCGATCCCTTCTTCTAGCTTGTGGATGGTGTGGGTTTCAACAGCCACTACGGCAGCGCTGGCCTCGGAGCCCTCCTGGTAAATCCTGTTGTGAAAGCAACCAACCATAAACAAACTACTTAAATCATGGGAAATTAAGATTCACAGCACAGCGTTAAAAATTTGGTTCGTTTCTTTCTTGCCTGCCCTGGCAGAATGTGGATTTGGTTTGATGTGGTGTCACACCCAGGCATTTTTTGGCACATGTGAAACACAGTTAATAATCCCAAGGACTGAAACATGCAGTGATGGTCCCAGTCCTGTTATCGCATTCTCCACACTGCCAGCGCCACCAAAACGGCTCTGCAGTGCGCTTCCCTCTGCCTTCTCCTCTGGTTTCTGATCCAGGCACTTACCCAGGACAACAGGAAGCGAAGCTCAGAGCCTCAGGATTTCCCTCCCAGCCCCGTGTGACACTGCAGCAGGGGCGACCACACAGGGAAGAGTCACTGTCAGGCCTACAGCTGCCCTGCTTGGCGAATATTATCAAACAACCTGGTATATTTACACCCTGATCAATCCAGAGTTAAGACAAAGTGCCTGGTGGCAGCCACTTCTCTGCAGCAGCTGCCAAGGGTACCACAAAACTCCCTCCATCATCTTGGCTTCATTATATTTTAGAGAAAAATGGATTTTAGGGGAAAGCTGGCACAGAGAAATGCGTGGATGTGGACACAGGGACATAAATCACCACACACAGCAGCTGCAGTGTGGCAAAAACCCACCCTGGGGCCAGAGAGGGATGAGGGCAGCCAGGAGGACACACGGCCAGCAGCAACTTGCCGCTTGCCCACTGCCACAGCCATCACCAGGCTGCCACGATCCACAGAGACAGCACAGGCGGACACATCCCCGCAGGACAATTCCCCTCCTTGAAGGCCAGGCACAAAAGCCTTTTTGCCTTCTATATTTCTCTCTACCATGCAGCAGCACAAAAAACGAGGCAGACCTGGAAAACGCAGCAACGCTTGGTTCTCCACATCATGAAAATCTACAGGAATCCCCCCCCACCCCATCCCACCGCGCACCTCCCGGACACATCAGTCCCATCCGACTCACCCTTGCTGCACCGGCTGCAGCTGCAAAATCACTTGGGTTTTGGTATCCTCCGGATTCTCCCCTTCGTTTCCGTCACTTGGTACAACCACCACATCACCCACAGGGACGCTGACTTCGGCATTCGCCATCTCTCACATGAAGCCGCGATGCTGCGGAGGGAAAGGCAGAGGTTTGCAGGCAGATGGCTCTAAAGCACAGTCCAGCCGCAGTAAAAGGCGACAGAGCAACGCTCCGGCTCCAAAGAGGGGACAAGGCATTTTAAATTCACCACCAGAGATGGCAAATGCCTGTCAGCAGGCGGGATTTCTCATCCCTTGTCAATCGCGATAGCTGGGAACGACGACAAAAAGCGATAGGGAGGATAAAGGTGGCTTTGGTGCTGCAGTTCAGCCCTGTGTGCAAAAGCATCCAGTACTGGTGCAGGCGGATGGCAGGGACCCCATCCCAGATTGGAACCCAGCAGATCATCCTGGTCTGAACTGGTGTAAAAACAGCAGGGACCCGTCCAATTTGGTACAGGGAGTTCATCCTGGTTTGACCCCAGCGTGGAAACAGTAAGGACCTGCCCTGGATCGGTACCGGGGAGCCAATTCTGGTCTAATCCTGGTGTGGAAACAGCAGGGACCCATCCCAGATCAATACTGGGCAACGCATCCTGATCCAATCCCGGCACGGACACAGTAAGGACCGAAGAGCAACAACAAAAGCACTCTCATGCATGGGTTGGGATCACCCTCTTGGGGTTTCAAGGCTTCTGGGAGCGCTTATCGCATGATATAGAATCATGGAACGGTTTGGGTTGGAAGTGACCTCAAAGCCCACCCCATTTCAACCCACCTGCCATGGGCAGGGACACCTCCCACTGGATCAGGGGGCTCAAAGCCCCATCCAACCTGGCCTTGAACACCTCCAGGGATGAGGCAGCCACCACTTCCCTGGACAACCTGGGCCAGGGCCTTTCCGCCATCACAGCAAAACATTTCTTCCTAAGATCTCACCTCAATCTCCCCTCTTCCAGCTGAAAAATGTTCCCCCCTTGTCCTGTCCCTGCACTCTCTGATCAAGAGCCCCTCCCCAGCTTTCCTGGAGCCCCTTTCAGTACTGGGAGGCTGCTCTAAGGTCTCCCTGGAACCTTCTCTTCTCCAGGCTGAACAACCCCAACTCTCTCAGCCTGTCCTGTACAGGAGGTGCTCCAGCCCTCGGATCACCTCTGTGGCCTCCTCTGGGTTTGCTCCAACAGATCCACATCATTCCTGTGCTGAAGACTCCAGAAGTGGAAGCAGGGCTCCAGGTGAGGTCTCACCAGAGCAGAGGGGCAGAATCCCCCCCCCTCGTCCTGCTGCTCTCACTGCTTTGGATGCAGCCCAGGACACGGTTGGTTTCCGGGCTGCGAGCACACATTGCTGGCTCACATTGAGCTTCTCACGCCCAAGCACCCCAAACCCTTCTCTCCCTGCTTCATGAAGGTGTTAAAGGAATTCCAAGGAGGGTTTTAACACCTTGTGGTGAGAGAGAGACCCCCGATGGGGCTGGACTGTGACCCCAAGGTCATGCTGTGTGGGCATCTCGGGCCCCTGTGGAAGCCAGAGGAGAGGGCAGAGGTCAGCACCCCATCCCATACAGGGTCAGGAGGTCAAGGCATGGTGCCCCCCCCCCCCATATAACAGGCCAGGGCTCAGAGGTCAATGCCCCAGTCACCCTTACGAGTGATCAGGAAGCCCCCTTCACATGGGGGTCCAGTCTCAGATCTCAGTGTCTCCCCCCGTAAGGGTGAGGGCTCAGAGCTCAGTGTCCCCCCCATAAGGGGCCAGGGCTTGAGGTGTTGGCCCCCCTTCCCATAAGGGGTCAGGGTTCCCCCAAACAGATGAACTGATTTGAGATCAGCACAAATCCCCCCCCTCCACATAAGGTGTCAAGTGGTCGAGGTGTGATGCCCCCCCCCCCCCCCGAGGGGTCGGAGCTCAGAGCCCCCTCCATAAGGGGTCATCGCTCCCCCCCCCCCCCAAAATAGGGGTCAGGGCTCAGAGCCCCTCCCCACAAGTGGTCAACGCCCCCCCGCACACAGGGGTCAGAGCTCAGGGCCCCTCCTCCACAGGGGTCTCAGAGCTCGAGGCTTTGCCCCCCCCTCCACCAGCGCGGGGCAGGGGCGGGGCTGCCCCGGGGAAGGGGCGTGGCCTCTAGGGAGGGGCGTGGCCTCCCTCTCCCCCCTTTCCACTCCACACCCCCCCCGGCGCGGGCGGACGCAGCGGCGCGGCCCCCCCCCCCCCTCCCAGCGCGCTCCCCCCCCCCCCCCGCGGCGTGCGCGCAACGGCGGCACGTACGGCAGCGCCCCGGCCCCGCCCCGGCCCGCCGCGCGGCCCCTCCCGGCTCCCGTAGCGCGGCGCCGGCCGGCTCTTACCGTCAGCGAGCGGCCGGGTGCGGGGGCTGAGAGAAAGGGG